>JBAMJV010005639.1:0-37500 GCA_037951105.1 Echinarachnius parma | reverse complement strand
AGTTCCCTTTTCCGTTACTTTGTGAACGGTGTAAATATGTTAGTATAATACCATTACAATCATGCAGCTGCGAGTTTACTATGCTAATCATTAACACAACACCTCTCGACATACTATGCACATAAATAATATTAAATAAAACAAGATAATGTCAAGGTTTCTTCAAGGTCAAAACAATCATACCGTCACAGTGGAACAAATTATTTCAATGATACAAAATGAATTCAATGTTAAACAATGCCAGTAAAGGGCATACGAAAGTGCGTGCATTTCTGACCAGGCATCGCGCACACACACACAAACAAAAACATAGTATGTCAATGATTTCTCAAGGTAAACATGAGTGGCCATAATTGTATTTACATTCAATGACGACACATTTCTTTCAAATTAATTCAATTTTAAATGGTGTGACCAATACATTCAAACAGAGATGTGCCGGAAATTTAACATATTATTAACTAAGTATGCGTTCAAACTCGCACACAAACATGTGCCAAACGTGGTCAAGGTAAACACAATCTAAATTTATGTGGAAAAAATTTCTTAGAAAATGAATTCAATTTTCAATGATCTGAAGAATTTCAAGTAGAAAGGTGACGAGAATATACAATGCTTCACCCGCGTTCACATGTCAGCGTGTCTTACCCGAATGTCGGTTAAACTAGACCATGTAGACTGAACCCTGATTCACGATTCACACCAATACATGCAATAACAGTATACGATCCAAACCCACCACTTGTCGGTTAACCTCTTCCCTGCTAGATTATGCAATCCCACAGAGAAATGGTATGTACTAAGTTTGGCACTTGTATTACAAAAAAAACACAAACCGTTTGATAATTTAAGTTATCGAAATGCCGAATTTGCGGATATAATTTAATTTGCTGATATTGTAGGGGCATTGCAAACATTATCTGGCATGGGACTTACACATTCAATAGACAATATTTCAGTGCTACATAATACTGTACATGCTCTTTATATTAAAGCCTCGCAATTATACCTCGTCAATATGACATGCATTTATGTAATATATATAAATCAAGTACTTGATTATTGTATGCCAGTATCTAATGGCAGCATTACTCAATAACAAATTGCTCAATTAGGATCAATTCAAAATACAGTCTTTCGTATGATAATAGGCAATAATGATGGAGCATGTTTCGATGCTCTTTCGTTTCCTAAATGCACGGCACTACAAGAAAAACAAGGCAAACTGTAGCATTATGTTGTAATATCTTTGTGAAAGAAACACAAGACATTCGGTTTCTTAAACTTGGATACCAGAACTACGATAAAACAGAATGATACATTTTGGGAAGCAGCACCAACAATACACCTCTCAAATGCAGACAAAATAATGGTACACGTCATGTTCATACCAAGGGCAGAGAACGTTCTAACGTGAATAAAACATCGTGACTGAGGAGGTCAAGGAGAAAGACGCACGTCTTTCCGGACGGTCCTTCAGCGTCCCAACGTCTTGACACTGAGGGCGTTTTACAAATATCCCAAATCGCCTTAAACGTTATGGAAAGCCATTTGTAGCGTCGAAATTAAAATTGTAAAGAGCCCAAATGCGTGTATGTGAAACTTTCCACAATAATTGATATCAATAACTTGAAGTCTCTTTGATTAAAGAAATGTTAAACAACAGTTTAGGCCTGTTTAAAGCACTCGTTTAAGAAAAAAACAAAACAAAAATCTAATCGCTTTCCATAATTTATAGATCAAACTTAGTGTTAAGTTCGACTTAGGATCTTTGTGAAACACCCCTGGACTAGTTAAATCCAAGATGTTGGAAATCTCCCGACTCTCGAGGTTTAGTGTTGACACGTAGTTATAAGCGATGCACGCTTGACTGTATGCTGGAAAGAAGCAATGAGTTGAGTCAGGGTTTAAAGGGATAGTTGAGTTCTGGTAAAGAGGGTATAGTTTTGGTCAACTGAATTATATTAAGCAAAACCTACACCATAACTAATAGTTATAACTCCACCATGCTCGAAAGGAATGAAAAATTACAAATGACTAAGTAAAAAGCTTGTTATCATTAAAGAAAAAGCCGTTAAAACTCGAGAGGGCGCTCTCTAAACACTCATCAATTTCAACCATTTTAAATAAAATATTGTGCATGTGATGTTTTGTTGAAATAGTGATTAGATAGAGAGATAATCAACAACTATTTAAAAACCTCTCTTGTAAATTTTTGAAAAGAGGAAGCATTTTTTTATTAATTTTAACGGCTGGTTCAAAATTATTGAATAATTGAGGGGCCCCACAAATATTACAAATGGTTATGTTTGTGGATATTTCAGCCATTTCTGAACCGATTTTGATCATATAAATTTCATTATGTCATTATAACGTATGTTCTTTCGAATCTGACACTCAGTTTTTCATAATCTCACAATAATATTATTTTGTGTAGCGCCCTTTAAACCAAAACTCAACTATCTCTTTAAATTCAGATTTACCGACGATCTCCCGATTCTCGAAGTTTAGTGTTAACACATTTAAAGCGGTGCACGCATGTTTGCTGGAGGGAAGCGGTTATGAAGGAACGCGTTCAAACGTTCCAAATGGAGCGCAACACACAATTATTTAGGAGCAGTTTGGTTTCGTAGAACAGACGTGCGGCGCCATATTGCGAACGCCTAGCGCACGGTGCGAAATACATACCAGCTCAGTTATAATTAGTTTGCACACATTAGCCTAAAAAAACGCATGTTCGGATCGCTCTCTATGTCCATACCGCATATATGTTAGATTAAAGCGTCGATAAAGGACATACTCGTCTTCTGGGCTAGGTATATACAGTATATATAAACACAGTTTGTTGATATTGGGGTCGAAGATCCCCATTGTCTGTTATTGTAGACCTAAGTTCAACGGTGATGTACATGATCGAGGAAATAATTGAGGAAAATTAAAGGGAATAGACTATGACTTTATACGTTCAGAGTAACAACTGAGAATAATATAGAAATGTCTCATAATGGACTTCGTGTGAACGCAGTTTGCTGATATTGGGGCTCATAAGCTCGTGTTTTGGACGATCTCCAGTCTGAGTGGTTACTGAGCGAGGACTCGATGTGAACGGTGCTCGATGAAATACATGGTGAGGTAACGTGAATAAACACAGACTTATAAGTGTAGAATATCAACTAAGAATATACATACGTCTTATAATGGACTTCGTGCGAACGCAGTTTGCTGATATCGGGGCATATTATAAGCTCTTGTTTTGGACGATCTCCAGTCTCAGTTATTAAGCGAAGACTCGATGTGAACGGTTGAGTCCATGTTCGATGAAATACATGGTGAAGTTCAGATAATAAACAATATTTCTACGTTAAGAGTGACACCTGTCGCAAGCAAACATCCAAATTGTCTTTGTGTAAACGCAGTTTGCTGATATTGGGGCTCATTAGCTCGTGTTTTGGACGATCCCAGTCTCTAATACTGAGTGTGGACGCAATGTGAACGGCGAAGTCCTTGTTCGAAGGAATAGACAATGAGGTAAAGTAAATAAAACATGACTAGAGAGGGTCAATGGGGGACGTTGCACATCTAAAGTAGGGGAACGGTCGGGGACGCGGCATTGTCGCCGGGAAACCACGTTAAAGGATTCGAGTAACATTGTACACATGTCGTACAAACCCACAAAAGTTAATTATAACTGTATGGCGGTCTCAAATGCCTCGATTGTATCTGTATAACCAATAGTAGCATGGAACAGATTTGGGATTTCTGAATTTGCATTGCGTTACAATATTATATATTCTTGATTGAATGGTTCGGAATTGAAAGTCTCCACCACTTTCAACCATAATCTCCAACCGTGAACAAGTTAATGAAATGAGTTAGCAAAATAATATCACATTGAATTTTCGCTCATTACTTGGTCATATGATATTCATTTACCATGGAATGTTCACCACGTTCACACAGCACTTGGTGTACAATATAATTAAACAAATTGTATGAACCCATCGTCATTTGTTGCGCATGTAAGCATTAATATGATGGGTTGCTTACTTCTGATGATAGTGAAATGTTCTGATTATGAACCATTAATGATGACGACAATGATGATAACATCAATATCATGTTGACGGTGGTTATAAAGATGATGATGATCTGATGATGCAGGCGAAGAAGATGATGATGATGATGATGGTTATGGTGATGACGATTCCGACAACGATGATAATGATGAGGATGAACATAATGGTAGTAATCGTAATTGTATAATTGAATTTCATGGATATCATAAAGATAACGATAACGATTCCTGATCGTAGTACGACGATAACGAAGATACTGATGATGGTGATGACGATGATGATGATGATGATGATGTTGGTGATTATAAGCGTAGTTAATTTATTTATAAATTGAAAGGATAATCAGATTTATTCGAAACTAATAACCCCCACATTAAAATAGTTATATCATTATAAAAGCCATGTATTCGGGATACGATTAGCGGTCAGTCTTTATGTGTGTTACCCTTTCTAGTAAGACATAGTTAAACTAAATATACTTTAATGTATAAAGAGTCAGAATAATTAATGCCGGTCGTTGTCCTTGCAGATGCAATGTACTTCCACCGGTCCGCTTAAAATGAAGAGGCTTACTATTATCGTATAGTACTAAGCGCCATGTGAAACTAGAATTCCGTTATAATCAATGGCACCAACTGAACAAGACGGAAGTGCGCCCTCTCTCAATACCATTGGGTACAATCCATAGAGGACTGTAGTATAGAATGATGTAAAGGTACACTTGAGTATTGGTACTTTCCGAAATGCCCCTTGACACTAAATAGCTTGGATTTAATTCGATAGTTCCTTGAATAAAACATGTAAAATGAGGATCATTCCCTTTCAAATGCACTCATGGTTGCAAAATTTGATTTCAAGATATTTTATTCATAAGTCTACCGGCCGGGGGACATTTTCGACTTTTTAGGAAAAAAAAAAAAAAATGCTTATAGACTACTTAAAACAAATCTAAATAGATTTTTAAATAGTTGTTGATGATATATCTATTAAATCATTATTTTAACAAAAATGGCTAAAACCACGAGTTTTAGAGAGCGCCCTCTTGAGTTGTAACGGCTCTTTAAAACAAAATGATAACAGGGTTTTTACTTAGTCGTTTGTAATTGTGTATACCTTTCAAACATGGTGGAGTTATAATTATTAGTTTGTACCATAATGATACAGGTTTTGATTACTAAGTTAAGTTTCACCAATAATCAACTATACAATATGCGGGGTTTTTTGGGCGTCTTCTTTCAATAAAGACACAATACGTTATCATCTGACTTAGTAAAATACGCGTCGGTGATTGGCTAAACACGGTCACATGACTGGGGTGTCGATTTGGTATGACACTGCACCAGAGATGTATGACACCACCGCCCGCGATTCAATCAACATTACAAAAAAAAATGTACACATACCGGTACGTACGGTACCGTAACGTACCCATTGAAGTATGACACCAACTGTAACCGCTATATACCGTACGGTACGATAATCATTCTTCTCGCAGCCTCGCAGGCACCAAAATCAAACGAAAATCCGCGATTTCCAGTACAATTTGATCAGATAATTACCTGATTAACATAATCGAAGGAAACAATCAACACATATTTCCGATATAGAAATGCAGTGATCGGAACATGTTGAGATATTAGTGCGGAGAGAGGCAAATTACGTACGAAAATCGACTGTATTGTGCACAGGCTATGTACTGTGTGTTGTGTTGTGTTGCGTGATGTGTGTGTGTGTGTGTGTGTGTGTGTGTGTGTGTGTGTGTGTGTGTGTGTGTGAGTGAGTGAAAAGCCCAACGTCCATGCAACGGATTATGATTTCAATTCGTTTTAGATGATAGTCAGATGATATAACAGTAAGACTCATAATCTTCCCTCAATAGAATTTAAAACCCTCGGAGTTGAACATTCCGTGATATCACCTCCACCACCAGTTAACAACTGTATAATGTCTTTTAAAGATGGGCTCTGGGTTTCGTTTGCCGGTGTTACAGGGATACGTGTCCAAGTGTCCAGGGCAAATTAAAGCAAGGGATATCTGAGTGTCCAAATCACTCCGTAAGTGTGTGTTTTGTGTGTGTAAAAGCAATGTTTTGTGGCATATTAGTTCAATTTGTATTTTTTTCAAGCTAATTTTTATTGAATTAACAAAAACAAAAAACGTTTACATTGTATGAGTGACGTCATCCGCGTCATTGTGACGTCATGTATGAGTTAGTGTGTAATAGTGTGAGTGGATTACTGTTCGTTTGATGGTCCGTATGTATGTGTGTGTCTGTTTGTTTGTTTGTTAACGTGTATGTGTGTATTTGTGTGTATGAAGGCTCACAAACGGACAAAAGTAAGATTTGAAACTGTCCGAATGACGTCACTGCCAATTATCCCTAGCTGGACACTTATCCCTGTCACACCGGCATGATAGCATGCATATAATGGAGAACACAATCATGATTGTTGTGGCTTGTGACGTTGTATTGGACACAACGTTGCCAGATCTGGCATAATTATGCTTTCTGGCATAATTTTGACCCTTTTAGCATCTGGCATTACAGGATTTTTCTCAACCAATGGGTCCTTGTCTAGGCTTCACAATTTCCTGGTCTCGGTCTAAAAAATGACTCTCGGCTCCAAAAGAGGGTTTGCCATAATTTTTGGCGATTTAGCATAATTTTCGCTGCTCCCCTAGCATAATTGTATTTTTTTCACTGGCAACGCTGATTGGACAACATTACACAGTTTGTTAGGTCTCAGAGATGCTTTATTTAGTCTATCAGCCACATACTCTTCATTGTGCTTGACAAAGTCCGTGACTCATAGACAGCGGGCCATACGAGTTATATGTGTCTATTTCTTTGATTTCGTGACCACCATCTAGGGATTTTGTTTCCTTTCATATGATGAAGCAGTATGACCCTCTAAACAACATATTTTATTTCACAAGCTCAACTCTTGTACGTTAATGAGTTATCATGATTTTAATTTTTCATAATTAGCCAATCAGTAGCGCCGTACAAGCTTTACCGGACGATTTGTGATTGGTATTGACCAATCACTAACGACCATAGTAAACTTACACGTAGGAAAGTCGCGTACATGTACCGTATTATGCATCGCAACCCTCGCACAACAATGGCAGCCTCTACGGATGAGGACTGCACACACCAAGAACAGTAATTTGGTAGTGTAGTTTTTGTTTTAGGTCGCTGTGTATGAGACCATGTCGGGCGCCAAATTTTGTCAATTTTTACATATAGTCACTGCTAGTTTAACCGCACTCCCTGCCCGCAATACAATTGAACGATCACGCCCATTCTCTCGGCACACGGCTGAGTGCACACTAACACTAGTGCGCTTCGTTCAGCGGTATGAAAGGCGGTATTTGCGATATATCAAGTACTGGTTCGGTACAGCGCCATCGGTACAAGCGATGTAGCGTCTTGCAATTTCTGTCTGGTCCCCTTCTAAATCCTTCCATTTGTTCACAAATTGTGAAAATCGTGACCATGTCTTATCAGAAAAGGGTACCACAGTGGATTTCTTGGCAGGGAAAATACACATAAAACACTTTTCCCCACTGTTCATAACTCCTTGGTTTACCGGACTGCACTCCTCATCCGTAGAGGCTGCCATTGTTGTGCGAGGGTAGTGATGCATAACGGTACATGTACGCGACTTTCCTACGTGTAAGTTTACTATGGTCGTTAGTGATTGGTCAATAGCAATCACAAATCGTCCAGTAAAGCTTGTACGGCGCATCTGATTGGCTTTATACGTACGAGGTTACACACGATTGAAACATCCCTTTTACCCCTTCTAAATTCATTTACAAACTAACGTACAAGAAGTACGCTTGTGAAAAGTGACAGTATTAATTTTATATTTATTTCATAATTGTCATGCTGTTTTGTTGCCCACCCTTTTTGGTGGTCACGAAATGGAAGAATTCAGAGCACCAGCTGCCTGCCTATCAATCAGTTTTGTGATTTTTGGCGATGTTCTGTTAATCTTTGTCACAGGATAAAACTGATCCCAACAATATACAGTATAAACATGCATCACTATGATTGGATGCTTGTTGCGCCAGGGGCAACGAGCGAATGATATGCTTGCTACAAGGGGAGATATGAAACTGCACACAGTTGAAGCCTATATCCATTAACCACGGGTAATAATTTTGCACTAGTATTACAGACTGAGACTGGCTGGAATTATTCGCAAATGAGGTGTGTAAAGCGCCCCTTATAGACAAGTTAAAAGTGGCAATATAATGTGTTAGTGTATAATGATGCGGCCATTGGTGCTTGCTGACCAGCTGCAGTACCAAATTTAATCAACCATCTGAGAGCATACCTTTATTAGATGTCTTTAATAAATGTTTAGCTTCAAGAATATTACAAGGTAATAGTTGCGCATTCTTTCTCCATCAGTTTACAAATGGCGCTCAATAGTTTTAAACCACGGTCTACAACAACCTCCTTTGTGAATGTGAGCCAATGCGCGTTATACAAATCTAGATTATGTTATGATAATATTTGAATCCAATCAGATAATACATTGAATGACCGCGGATAACCCCCCTCCCAGCGGAACATTATACTGATTGATTCCTTCGAAGCTACAAGGTCTCTATAGAAAAATGATATTATGCGCGTGACTCGTATCCACAAGGTTTGAAAAGAAATTGCTTAAGTTTGAAAAAACAAAAATATTGAGCAGATTGCATTCTTAGAAAGCTAAGCATCGATTTAAAACCGCTGTAATTATGGAGATGCGGCCACAGCAACGAACGGACGAAGAACAATACCGGAATAGGTGGCATACTAATAAATTAAAACTATTTTCATTTGCTTGGTCACATAAATATATCTATATTATAAAGTCATCGACCCGAATTCTCATCAGTGGCTCAACATTAGTCTGGGCTAGACAAAAATAAAGAAGTTAATTAGCAGTAACCACTTTAACCGTTTTATGCCTGTGGAATTTGTTATTTGCCACCTTTTAAACGAAAACAAAAAATTCACTAGTTCTGTTTTTTATGTCACAGGACAAAATTATGATCGCTTGACATTCCAGTCATAGAATATCCGTTCATGCACCAGTAATACTGCCCTGGATGATCCAGGACGCAATCTTACTGGTGACCGGTTATACTAAGACCGGAGTGTCAAGAATCCCTTTGTCCAGTAGGTACGCAACGCGTTGTGAATCGCTTGCATGAATGCAAGTCGTATGCATAAAATATTGCATATAATGCATATAATGAGCTACGACATGGCCCAGTTCCCCTTCTCCCTGTGTGCTCAGAATTAATTTTCCGACCATGAATTTGCCACAAATTGTAAGCTTAAACTATAAAGATTGTAATATGGTATTCAACTCGTAAAAATTGATGTTTTAAAATGTGTAAAAATAGGAATAAAAACTTGTGAAAAAAATAAGTTTGAAAAGTAATTTCTTTCGTTAAAAAACACTTTTCATTCTCCGTGTATCCAAAATATTAATTACTTACTACTCTTTATAGATATTGCTCTAGCAGAATATCATACTTTCTGTACATGTTGTTTTTTCATCCGGTCAGGAACTAGCAAAATACTAGGCGATGCATACGAGACTTCGGCAGATAATTGACATGGTCGATTTGCGATCATTTCGAACCGGGGGATACCACGCCATCTCTTGCTCTGCGTCGATTCTCTATGTACTGCGCGATTATCACGTACAGCGTGCTCTGCATGCAGTTGGCCATGAACGAACACGCACCTGATTTTACTTTCGGGTGCGTAACCCCCGGAATAAACGGCTTTATATTGCCCCACATACGTATTATTGTGTATGTTGTTATCATCGAACATGACTTGAACAAGAAAAAAGTGAAAATACAAATAATGTCTTCACTGGGATTGCAATAGTAACGTTCAATGCATTACAAAGGCTTCTCACGCATGTGAGCAATTAATAATATGTATTATACTTATAGTCATAATTTCTAGGTATATTAGGCCTACTACATACTGCTGAGCATATGTTAATTCAGTTACAGAGTGGAATTTATATTTCAGTTACCTAAAAAAATGTACAAAATCATTAGAAGGTGCTATATGGTTGTAAGTGAGGTATCATTTGAAAGAGTAAGACATGTGCTAAATTATGAACTATATGTTGTGGCTATGTAATGTAATTTGCCACCCTATTACGTAACATCTTGTTTCAAAGAAATACATAAGACTTAGTTTTGTAATAGTGAACTTTCTTACAAAACCATTCCAGAAGATTGTTCTTTCCATTTTTTTTTTCAGGATCAGAGGGGTATTCATAATCATTTGGTGTTAATTTCAATTGTTAAAGCTCATTATTTGTTTTATATAATTTATATCATATATTTTTGAACCGGGGTTCAAATGACTCTGTTGTATGTCAGTGAAATTGGTTACTTGGAACTATAATCTCTAATTTTATTTTTGCCATACAGTTAATTGTCATAACCATCATCAACAACATCATTATCATTATCATCAACATCGTTACTGGCATCGTCATCATCACGATCAACATTGTCAACATCTTCATCATTATCAAGTATCAGCATGCATCATCATCGTGCATCATCAACATCACCATCATTATCACCATCAACATCATCATCATCATCACCACCGTCATCGTAACGATAATCACGTCATCATCGACAGCATCATCGTCACGATCGACGCCATCGTCATGATTACCAACATCATCGTCACAATCATCATGTCATCATCATTATCATCATCACCACCGTCATCGTAACGATAATCACGTCATTATCCTCACGATCATCGACATCATCATCGACGTCATCGTCACAATCATCATGTCATCATCCATCGTCCTCCCCACCATCAATGATTCATCACTCATCAGTCATAGTGATCACTTCAAAATAACAATAAATCCTATTACCAGTATTCACAAAAAGAAATCAAAGGTTGTGAATGATCATCTTTATTTTCATAGATTGAACTCTAAATTGAGCTACAGAGTTGTGCCATTGTTCTACTAGTCAGAACTTCAACAAAAAAAGAACACACCTTTTTCATATAGATTTACGTGTGAGGAAAACATCTCCTAGCTCGTCAAGAAGTTTGGCCATGAACTAGGTTTTTTCCTATGACATCTATAAAAATGTTCTTGTGTCTGAATATGTAATTCCCCACGCGTTTTAAAGGAATAGTTGTATACATGCATCAGTAAAAATCCACCATTGCATTTATACAAATTTATCAAGAAGTGAAATGATTGGAACTGGGTCTTTGAAAGAAAACAAGTTATATTTAATACGTTTTCTAAATTTTCCATTTGTTTTTAATGCTGTTACTCATAATGTGGGTTTACATGAGACTTTACTTAAACAGTATTGGTGACGAGCCTGACAAACATAATTCTGATCATTGGGTGTGAATAAAATATTGATTTGTTGTAGCTTTGTATCCCCTTCCAGTGGAATATTCAACGATGAATATTTTTGTCACTTACCTAAACTACAGATTGTGCAGAACTACAAACAGAACAATGTGTTAAAAATGCATTTATTTAAAACTTAGAAATAAAAGATGTTTCCTGCACAGAAAAATGGATTTTGGTATAGAAATACACCGCAAAGAAAATATTATTAAATTCATTTAAGTTCAATTTGTTTCAACCTCAGCCTCTTTGGTGCACAATAAATAGGTGGCTAAGAAACAGATTGGCATATCTTGTTGATGCATCTTTCTCAGGTGTAATGAGTCTCTCAATTCTTTATGGAATTTCAATCTACAAGTATGAACAATTTACAACTTCAACTAACCTTAAATTAGTGACTGACGAGCTTTCGTTCCCTAATTTAAGGTTAGTTGAAGCTGTAAATTTTTCATCTGAATCTCTGTAACCGATGAAAGTTTTTTGTATTAATCTACAATCAGTCTGTTTCTGTAATTCCTGGGTATCCGTTCTTGATAATATTAAACGTGCACCTGTAAAGTGTCAGATATTGCCCTGGTGTGGTGTGGTTGTGGTGTGCAATGGTTGGGTGCATAGGGTGCCTGTGGTGGATGGATATTGGTAAACGTGGGTACTCTAGCAGTGGACGATTACTGGCACGAGTTCGATGTTGTGGATGATGCAGGTTGGCAGCATCAGGTGACTGTGGAGGGTGCAGGTTGGCTGTATCAGGTGGCCATGTTGAATGATGGTCAAGGTGTACAAACTTCACTCTTGGGACCTGATAGTATGAAAAATAAATTTAAAAAATATTGTCAAGATTGTCTTCTTTTGCAGTTTAACCACATATTTGTATAACAATGTTTATGCATACCTTCTAATTAGAATAGATAAATGATAAATATCAAAGATATTTCAAATTAAAATGCAATAAAATCAAGTTTCATGTACTGAAAACAAATTTGAGAAGAGGCATGGCTGCAAGAAAATATTGGATCATTATTTGTTTTCACTGTGGACATCAATCAAGATTTCTGTGACCCCAAGACTATTACAACATAAT
Organism: Echinarachnius parma; assembly: GCA_037951105.1. Classification (NCBI taxonomy): domain Eukaryota; kingdom Metazoa; phylum Echinodermata; class Echinoidea; order Clypeasteroida; family Echinarachniidae; genus Echinarachnius; species Echinarachnius parma. The sequence continues at coordinate 24,904 of JBAMJV010005639.1, read as the reverse complement.
CATGAGAATTAGGAACAAAATGTACCTGCTTGGGCAACTAGTGATTTCCATAAACCTGTGATGGGCAATGGTTAGGTGCATCAGGTGGATGGTTATTTGCAAGTTGGCGTTGCGCTGGACGATCGCTGGCAAGAGTTGGATGTCGTGGTGGATGATGCAGGAAGTTGGCAGCATCAGGTGCTTGATGGGTGCAGGTCAGGCACATGGCGATTGGTTCCTTAGGATCAGCTAGCCACTTAGGGAATGTCAAACCAAAGCGATCTACATGTGTACATACATGTACTTCTGCAGACTTCTTTGCCCTTGGCCTTGATGCGCTGCGTATTCCCTTTCTGATATATGTATGCAAGTCATTCTTTCTATCCTTTACCAATAAGTTTATTTTTTTCCGTTGTAAACAGTTTTTTTTGGTACAGTTTCTTTGGCACTTTTCTTGTTACCGCCGGTGCAGATAAAATATTATGTGAAGTACGTTTTATCAGGAAGAGTTCAAAATTGTATGCAAGAAAACAATTTCCTTTGGCTGTTGAATGAATCCCATCCAGCGAATAATAATACTAGTCCGAAGAAAAACTGCATATTGAAGAGTTCGCGAAAATGAAGCTGGTCTCTTTCCCAAATTCCAAATTATTTGTTCCTAGTAATGTGCAATACAGACACAGTCAGTTACTAGTTATTATAAGTATTGTCCACCATCTCTCATTCTCTGTCCATCATTTAACATTCATAAAGAAAAGGTGTGTACCGTAGCGCCAGGAAAAAATTCACATTGACTTCAGAAGACTGAATAACATTGTCTGTCCTCCAAATCACCTACAGTAGAATCCCCAAAGGCAAAGATAAACTCTTCGGAAGATGAAAGTTGAAACAGATGACAGATGGCCAGGCCAGGTTCCAATCCAAGGAATCCCTGTTTAGATAAGAAAGGAAAAAAAGGTTACTATACTATTACTAAAATACTATTCTACTAACTAGAAATAGAATAAATAAATATTAAAAATGAAAATAAACTCGCGATTTTATCTGTTCCAACAAGAATCGAGGAATACAAATTAGGTTCAGATCTACAACTTACCCTCATCTAAATGCTGAACAGTCGTTGATGATTAGTAATTGCAAATAGAACTACAAATACAAATTACAATGCATTCCGCTTCCACTCCCACACGAATTTGAGCATATGGGACTGAGCAAGAAAACAACAATCGCTGGCGACCTCTCGGGCTACGGAAGAATTCCCGGCTTTACCACGGTAACCATGGTTATTTCCCGCGGTTTCGAGTCAAGTTCCTCACAACTTCCGGTAAAACATCGCTAGTTAGTGAGATTTTAGCCGATTTCAGTTGCCTTTTATTCACCGAAATCACACATGTATCCCACCATTTTTCACATTATACGGTCAACCAGATAATCAACGACTCATATCTTGCAAAATCTAGCTGAAACATTGTTTCATCCAGTCAGGAACTAGCAAAGAAGAAGACTATGTCCAAAACCTCTATCGTAAGGACGAAAAAAATCACTTTTTATTGATGACAAAAAACATGTCAAAAATTAAACAAAATATGGCAAAATTGGTATCAAACGAAAGCTAATAATGTCAAGATTGACTTACCGAGACATATCGCCATATTGAGTAAACATGTAGCCAAATAGAGAGGGCGACAAACGATGCTGTCAAATCGCTTTGTTGATCGCATCCACCGAGCGAGTTGGAAACTCATGCGCCCTCTATCGGTAGACTTGAATACAAAAATTCGTTTAGCCTCATTAAAACACGCTAGGCGCTCCTACTGTGTCCGGATGCCTTTTTAGAGGGATTCGCATTGTTAAACCAAAACCTGCCAGTGGAGTACACTCCCAGTGACACATTGTTTGGAGGCCACAACTACATTGCTTTTGGGGGATTTGAAAGGAATGTATTGAAAAGCAAATACCCCACGCCTGCAGATTAGAGGGCGCACATACAATAGAGCCACTTATGTATGCAATGCCACCGTACACAATACAAAGGGCATGGTCAAGTACTATTTTGTGCGTGCGTGCTCAGCAATGGCATCCAAGCAGAAGCTGTATCGCAAGGGCTTGGCATGTTAGGAGTTAATGAACACAACTGGCTAGAGGTACAACATGGTTGACATTAACTGGCAATTTATGTCAGTATTGTGCCACTGATGATGTCTAACATCCTGATGTATCAGCAATGTCGTCGTTTGGTTGTTACTTATTACGAGCATTATTTTGATGTGTATGTATGTTCTTTGATCGTATGTGTACTCGTGATTTTATCATTATAATATAATGATAAAATCACGAGTATACATATTATGTATGTATGTATTTTAAAATGCGTCACTTACATGTATGTGTGCTTGCGTGTGGGTAGACATTCGCATGATCAACACATATTGTGCACAGAGTCGTGAACATTTACCGAAGTATATTACAAAGTATATTAATTGTTATAACCTCTCAATTAAATGATCATTTCAAAACAAAATCACATTCACAATATAGCATGGCAGAACAATAACTGCTTGTTCCAATGATAACACATACGTTTTAGTCAATAATATTACGTTCGGCATTCCTACTCGACTCCTTTACGCTGTTTCGCCGTTAGTATCCTCCTTTTTTACTTCTCGCGGGCACTGTTTACTTTCTTTCAATCATTATTTAGCCTATCCTTTGATAACGTCAATCCACCTTGCTCCACCAACTGAAACACTTTTTATTTGGATAAAATCCCCCCCGCTGCATTTGATTCATTTTCATTAGCGCAAGAGATCTTATCTATACGACCCCCTAATGCTCTGGCATCGTATTAAGGACTGATTGCCCCCGACACTATGTGCGTGCCCGTAAAGTAGTTGGGTTGATGTTGAGTGCACGGATTAGAACGATGGGTTATAAAGAGGTTCGGTAAGGTGGTGGTGGTGGTGGTGTGTGTGAGTGTGGGTATGTATGTGGGTCGTGGTGGGGTGGGGGGGGGGCGCAAGTGATTCTCCGGAATTAACTGATAGTTTCATATTATGCACAAACATGTACAGCCATTTTCCTTTTCTTTTTTATATATATATCTCATAATTATTACTGTCTAATATTTTGTGTTGCAGATACGGTTAAAGTTATCATGTATTCTTCAGTGTTTGTTATTATTCAATGAAATATTTGTGTCTAGAGTCAAAACAAACCAATAATGTTAATCTGTTTCCTAAACTAGATTGTGCAATCCCCACAGATTGTATTACAGAACCCATAAGATTTCCATAGGCAATGTATTAAGAACGGTCATCTGTAATCAGTAAGCATCTTCTATGTAATACGTGTTAGGAAGAAATGCAGGGTATTCGCTGCAGACTCCTGCAAACAATTACCTTGCCATGGCACTCGTGCCCTTTTATCTTAACCTGAGTCATCTTTAATCACCGCCAAGAGTGCCCTTTAGCTAGCATCTGAGAGCTTCCCGCCGCCCGTGCGTTTCTTTAATATAATGAGGTTTCGGTACTGATTTGGATTCTAGCGCTAGCCTACAATCAGCTTCGACTTGTCTTATGCCTATTGATTTGGTGTGAACTCTCACACTCCGGTCAAAAAGCCTACAGATACGACGTATATCTGCCCTACGTCCCTGATTTGTCAATTAATTTGTCACGTTTAATAGCCATTTAATCTTTAGATGCCGGGGGCATATCAGAGCAAAACGGACATTGTGTATTCAGACGTTGCTGATTTTGCTGCACAGTTACTTTAATTGACCATCAGTTTAATTTAGAGGTAAACTCTGATGACATTCTCCTACGTGTTGATTGTGTTTTGGGATTGCAATTAAGTAAACATCACCGTTTATTCAATCGGATTATCGTCACCCGTCTCTCTCTCCCTCTGTCTATATATACCAACGCAAACACATAGAAACGGACACACAGACCAACACACAAACATAAGCGCATACAAACGTACAAACAAAACGCACATACACATTCGCACAAGCACTCACCAACTCACACACAAACACACAACACACACATGCAAACATATAATCACACACACACACACACACACACACACACACACACACACACACTGACACACATCAACAATACCCTCTCACTAAGCACAGTTTTTTTTTTTATTAGAGCGGATGCCTTAATATTTTCACCCTTTACATTTGATCTCTTAGCCATTCTGTGAACATGGGAATGTTCAAACTGATTTAATAGAGTCCCAATAAGATGTTCATCATATCATAACGAAACAAACTACAATGTCCGTTCAATAATAATGGTTGTATAAAACCTTCACAATCAAACACACATGTGAACGAATAATACATTTTCTACACATGCTACAATATCACGGGAAGATATGAACATGTTAAATTTGGGATTTTGCGTTTTAGAGGGCTTTAACGATTTGATGATCCTTATGTTAGTATCAATTGTAATATATTTTCCGTAGTGTAATAAATTATTTAATGTGTTTTTATTAATGTAACATTTTAGGGGAATACCCAATTTTAAAATCCTGACTAATGTTTTATTTGTAAATACTTTGTATTGTTTTAATTTGTGAATAAATGAATAAATGAAATTAAATTGAAATGAATGATGATGAGGATAAACTGCTAGTGCGAACTGTTTGATGCATCCTTACAACAAAACATCACTTTGGAAGTTGATTATAATTATGTATCTCTCTGCCAAAACCTAACAAAGACACAAACGAATTTGCGCCAAAAATTGAATTCTCAATTTTGTTTCGCCTTATAGAATCAGTTTTTGATTAGTCATTAACTGAAGTCTTCTCGTATAGGATTATAGAAGCATGCTCATGAAGAACAAACAAACATACCCACGTGACCAAACGCACTCATACACACGCACCCACCCACACACAAGCGCACACATTCACATACACGCACACACACGTGCACACACATACATACACCTCACACACATACACAAGGACACACACAAACACATACGCACACACATGCACTTACCAACACACAAACACGCGCGCTCACACGTACACAAACACACACACAAACATTCATACACGAACACCAACGCATTCGAACACACGTATTATGTACCCCATCTTTTTCAGATCATCACATTTCTAAAACTTTCTTGTAGATTTTATCCTTCATTTTGATGGTTTTAAATGAAATGAATGTTGATAATAAAGAAATGTAGGTATACATGTATTAACACATTTAACACACTACAACCATTACACGGTTTTCGCTCAAACATACATATATAATATACAGGAAATAATACCCAGTTTACACACGCGTACGCACGCACACGCACACACACATGATCAATAGTTTGTTTCATACAGATGTAAACACTGATAGCACACACAATAACACGGAAAAGTATTTAAAATGGGCACACACACATTCAAATACGCATGTTTGTCTTCATAAATGCATGAACAAATAAAGACAAGCATCACGAATCGTATTTTCTGCCTGATAAGTCGTATTTTCCAGTCTAGAATTGCAATTCAATTCACAATTGAAATATATATTACACTGTATAAATATGTATTTTAGTTCTAATAATACTAATACATAATATAATGCATTTCTGATATTTTTAACACAGGGGTTTGTCACAAAGTACAAATAAATTTTATTTGTGTGATCATTCCTTTTTTTTCAAGCAGTTGCATTTAAGTAAATCAGCTAATAACGATATGAAGTATTTATATACAGAGTGCAACACGAAAAAAGTACAGATTTTGAACATCGAAATATATATGACAAATGTCATTTTTTTGTAAAAATCTGAAATCAAATAATCATTTAAAACAACGTCTACACGGTCTAACCTGAGACATAATCACATTAATTCAGAAATTATTTACAATTCACATAATTATACACCATATTTACACAGTTTCATTATTTACACATTGCGTATTATATACCACAATTATGATTGATTATAATAATATAATAATTTTCTTTTTTACGGACATAATACGGAACGAATGTAAATAGAGCGATGTTATTTGTCCCACATTCGAAAATTTCGAAAAAAATACTAGTGAAGTTTTCGGTAGCACCATGTTGTAGCTCTTACTAACTAAATACTGTTAAAGGGACATTGTCCATATCCACACAACTTAAAGGGAAAGGGAATCCTATGCTTTTTACCTCCTGGATGTGATGAGAGCATAACTCCTGTCATTTATAGTTACTTTAATATTCCCAATAACGAAAATAATCAATATTTTATGGACCTCTGTCGTCTGCTTTCAATGTCCACAAGAGGCGGCCATTTATTCAACTACTCGCGGTGAAATGACGTGTCAAGCGGAGAACACAATAGCATATCGAAACTCGCTATTGTGTTCTCCGCCTGAAGTTGAATAAATGGCCGCCTCCTGTTGGCATTGAAAGCAGACGACAGTGGTCCATAAAATAGTGACTACAAATGACAGGAGTTATGCTTTCAATACATTCAATAAGAAGTCAACAGGATAGGATTTCCTTCCTCTTTAATCAGAACACTAGTGGTTCTCTCATACCTTGTACTCGTAGTACCAATACAAGCATGGACCAGGTTGCAATTTTATTTGTTTTAATTTCTCTTTCATTCAAAGATATTTACGATTGATGTGTTCAGATTGTTAACTATCAACTGGATAGTCATAACTGTTTACCGTCTGACCGTGTCAGTACAATGAGTTAGGGAATATCACTTGGCATTTTTACTAATTTCTCGGCCATGTAACATCCATTTAGTATGACATTTTCACACAATACGTTTTATCAAATAAAAAAAAATACACATTATACCAACCATTCATCACTTTTTGCACATGCCAACAAAGTAACTAGACCCCTTTATAAGAGATATAGGAGTGGATTGGACTTGTGGGGGAAAGTGTATGCTTACGCAAAATATTATTTATGAGAATAACTGATACAAGGAGATAGGTAAGATAGTGTATGATAAGATACATTTTTCTTGCAATTCTAAAAAAAGAACTGTTCTGAGAGTAAATGCTAGTGGAGAAAACTTTGTTTGATCGAAATAGGTTCAGGAACAGCTGACATGTTGGGGCCCAACATTTTCTGATAACTTAAGAAAACATTTATAAAGTCTAGACATTGTAAATTAACCAGCGGGGAATTCTAATTATGTTTGATGACCTCTCTATTTGTAACTAATGATAGCATAACATTTTTAGTTACACAATTTCGGAACTATACTGTCCACTTTTAGGCCTAGTAACAAAAACACAATTTACGATTTTACGTACATATTGGTCCTTTCTGCAAATTTAGTTGTGAGGTTTTCGCTTGGTTTTGAATCAATCTGAGAGAAAACTTAGTAAGGACATTATATATGACAATAATGACTTCCCTCCAAGTGCTTGCATTCTTGTAAAATGCTGATTAAACAAATTAATTGTCCTTGTCGCGAGGAAAGGCGACGCTCAGGAGTCGCCATTGAATTACACATAATGCGACCGCGGCCGGTCGACGCATTAAAACACACAGTGCGCCGGTGGAATCGACCGGAATAGTCCGGCTATAGGTAAGGATTGACCGGCAGTTTTCCCGTTGCTGTCCCATATTGTTAATCTTATTTTTATTTTGGACGTGTACCCTTTGACTAATATTTAGAACTATGCAACTATTAATCTTTCTTTTGGTATTTCGCTGTACAGCATGATTATTTGCAAATTTACAAAGCTCGACTAATAGCTTTAACGCACATAGTACAGGTGGTTCTCATAATCTTCTGCATACGTATTTATAACGACGATTGGCAGCTTCTTCGCAGATCGTCGTATATAAAGCAACTTATAGTCTTTGATTTTATGTATAGTTCTTCTTTTTCATTCGCATCCGCTCACGTTTTGTCTATCATTTACATGTACAGCCAATTAATAGTGTTTAGGTTGCGATGATACATTAAACTATGCAAGTAATACAAATTCATTTTAGCTATTTCTCAGCTTGCTGCGCCAATGATTCCCTTCAATATCTTACATTATGTATATTTTCTAATACTATTGTCATTACTTAACGTGTGTAATTGGCACGTGGAATACAATGACATTTAATTATTAGATTACACGTTTCGGCATGTTTTTGTTTTGTTAGCATGGTCAGATTCACAATCGGACGCTCGTACTTGACTTTCGTCTAATCGAGTTAAATCCCGGCGATGTGGTTGGTGGTTGGTGGTCTTATTTAGTAACATTACCGGATGGGAAAGTCCCATGTGGTTTCTGTTCTTTATCAACACCGCCCACCACCTGCCCTACTTCGATTGCCCTTCTCCCACTCTAGATATCGAATCCCACCTGTCTGAGGAAATCTTAATCCAGCTGGGTATTGGTTAAATTGCAGTATGGTTGGTCTTTTCGGCTACTGCAACCAAGTCGGAGAGCCGCCGATGGTTGTTGTTGATCCTAGTCGAGCCGTTATGCCACTTACCCGAGCCCCACTTGCCCGAGCGGTCGCTGGTCTGGCGCGAGCTCATCGACATCGACTCGATCTGCGTGTGCGAGGTGACCCCGCGCCTCTCATGACCTTTGACCCCGGCCCACTCGGGGTCATAGGTGATGCCGGGTAGGCACCGGAAGGCCGCCCTGAAGCCGTTGCGGAACTTGGTGTTCATCCAGCAGTAGATGAACGGGTTGACGAAGCAGTTGGACATGGCGATGAGGTGGGTGGCGAGGAAAATGAGCTTGATGAAGGGGAAATATAGGATCTGTGGGTGTATGTCCTGTATCAGCGTCAGGGTGTGGATCGGGAGGTAGCATAGCGCGAAGATGAGGACCACGGTCGCAAACATCTTCACGAGCTGCAATGACAAACGGAAATAAATATTCATTTGAATAAGAAGGGCTACAATGAAAATGCGGACTCAAAGAATGAACAGCCGCCAGGTAGTTCATCCACAAGGATATGACTTATTGGAATAACTTTATGGTGGAAGTTCTGGCCCAGTGTCAGGGTGTGGATCGGGAGGTAGCACAGCGCGAAGATGAGGACCACGGTCGCAAACATCTTCACCAGCTGTAATGTAAGCACGGACAAAGAAATATATATTATACATTGTGAAAAAAAGGCGGAATTAAAGGACATTATCACCGCAAAGAGGTTTATCCACATTGAACTCGCTGCTGGAATAGCTCAATCATTTTTCTAAGCTGTGGAAAATGAACATACCTCATTAAAATCTAATTTGTAAGAAAGAACTATAATTTACCCATTTTGCAGTTGTTTTGCACACAAAACCTTTCAATTGAATGTTCTGGATGTCTGATATACGTACGTATTGTCTTAACTTCTGAATCAGCATGTACGTACTAATTGATATGCTCGTACCTGCACTGTTTGCATTCTATCACTTTTGCTTGGTCTCGGTCAAAAGAGACAGTAGTAAAGCCCATTACTTGGTCGTGACTGTGTCATTTTATCGAACGACCCCCTTTCTGCAAAGTCTCACCAACTTTAAGGTAGACTATGGCAATATTCTGTATGTATTTGTCAGAAAGCTCACCTTCGTTTTCGATTCGTTCAGCTTCTTGTCTCTGGTAGCCTGCACCTCCCCCGGGGTGCGTCTGCCCCAGATCTTCCGGGCTAGACGACCATATACCACGGCTAGGACGCTCAGTGGCAGGAGATATTGGAGCACCAGTCCGACCCAGGAGTAGTGCCTCGTGTATTGCCAGCCTGAGTCTGTGCAGTAGGACGCAGACTCATCGTGGAACACGCGCGCGTAGATCAGCATGGGTAGTGCGAAACCCGCAGCGAACAACCAGATACAGAGCGCGATGAGGATCGTCTGGCGCGCCGTCATGCGTGGCCGCAGAGGGTACATGATGGCTACGTACCGATCCAAGCTAATCGCGATGAGCGTGAAGATACTTAGCGACACCGACAAGTTCTGCACGAAGTACGTCAGCTTGCACATGGTGCTCCCAAACGGCCACGCCATGTACAAGGTCGCGTACAGAGTCGGGTTTACGCAGACCACGGCCATCAGAATATCGCTGATCGCGAGATTCACGATGAAGTAGTTCGTGACGGTGCGCATTCTCTCGTGGCCGAGAACTATGTAGCACACTACGACGTTGCCCCCAACACCGATCAGGCTGACGACCGCGTAGATGACGATGATAATGACCTGTAGCCACGGAGGTTCTTGGTAGTAACCGAAGGCCTGTTCTTTGGGGTTGTACTCGGAAGGAGAAATGGTCATCTCCGTTGTCTCGTTCTCAATAATGTTAGTCATGGTTCCAAATCAACGCGAGTTTCGATCCCTTCTTAAAATGATGGATACTAAAAAAAAAAAACAGACTTGCCTATCGCCTCCGGGTGATGAAATGTACTAATGGATAATTTCATTAAATCTTTCAACCATAAGAGCGATATCAAATTAGCAAATTCCACTGTGTGTTCGATGTGTTATGTATGGACGGTTAATTTGATAATACAAACAATTATAAATTGTGAATTAGGTTTTCAGAGTTATGACGTGTTTCACTTCGAGATAGTGAAACACATCACGAATTTGTCCATTGAGTCCATACAAGAAACTACTTGTTTTGGGGCGCAGATCAGACTCTAAAGCTATCAACTCTATGTTTGAGCTCGGAGTGCTTGGTGCACTCTCTTATATACTGGGACGTCGACAGGATGATTGCGTTTCTGTGTGTAGCAAAGAAACTTACTATACAACATAAAACGAGACTTCGAATTTGTAAGAAATTGCACAAAATTCAGAGTTCCAAGTTATCACACAGGTTTACTTAAAATTACGTGTTTCTGTTAGCTGTCTCATGAAACTGAACTGATGACCTGAATGACATTTCGTATAAACCGGCCGGAAGAAACAATCAGCTATACTTGATCAAAATCAAACACGTGCACTTATTACATCACCCTTGGTATACACATGGCACTCTGACGTTCTCCTCGTGGTATAACCGGTCAGTCGAAAAATCCACCCAACTTTAATTGTTAAGAATCCCCTACTCAACAGCTCAGGACTTAGCAGGGGGCACTTTCACTTGATAGTTGACAGGAGATTGTTGTCGCATTACATCCGGGGATCCGTTCGCTGTTGATGGTGGCCTGCATGCGAAAGACAAGGACAAATGCAATAAACATGGAACATTATAAGAAAGTAATACTGTCAATTAAAGATATTGTGAACGAAGGCGTGAGTAAGGAATAAGTATGTACTAATCCTGTAAAACATAGAACACTCTTGCATTAGTCCTGTCGGCTTACATGGAGTGCTGATGCCAGTACAGATTAGCACCTTGCACTGCGCAACAATCTTGTTTACTGTTCTGTGATAAATCTTGAATTTACCGACTCTAACCTCTCTGCACTCCGGAGGTCGATCCCCACGTTCGTTGGCGCGCTTTCGCGTTGATTGGCACGAATGTTGAATTGTGCAACTAATATCAGGGGGTCCAACTATTAATGTACAATATTTCAAATATACGATATATAATACAATCAAGAGACATAATGTACAGATGTAGATTTTGATTCATCCAGGAAAATGTTCATGAATTGAAATTGAATTTAAGCAACTGGACTTACTATTTGTGGATTAGAACAGTTGCGCAACCTATCTAGGTGGGTGCGGTTCGTTATTCCGAAGGTTCGTTATTCCGAAGGTCCGTTATACCGAAGGTTCGTTATTCCGAAGGTTCGTTATTCCGAACACGCAAATTTCCTATACCTGAGTGTTCGTTAATCCGAAAATGAAATAGGGTTCGTTAATCCGAACATTTGTTGCATTATTCCGAAGGTTCGTTATTCCGAAGGTTCGTTATTCCGAAGGTTCGTTATTCCGAAGGTTCGCTATTCCTAAAATGAAATCGGGTTCGTTATTCCGAAGGTCCGTTATTCCGAGGGTTCGTTATTCCGAAGGTTCGCTATTCCTAAAATGAAATCGGGTTCGTTAATCCGAAAATGAATTTGGGTTTGTTATAATGCTATAATTTCATATATATAAATAGATAAAATAAACTTAAATGTTTGATTGGTCTGGCCAAGGGAGGGAAAGGGGGAGGGTATGCTTAATGCAGGCTGTAAAATAAATAAACAAAACACAAACTATAGTATTATAACAAGCCCGATTTAATTTTCGGAATAACGAACCCGATTTTATTTTCGGATCAACGAACCTTCGGAATAACGAACCTTCGGAATAACGAACCTTCGGAATAACGAACCTTCGGAATAACGAACCTTCGGAATAACGAACCTTCGGAATAACTGAACCTTCGGAATAACGAACTTTCGGAATAACGGACTGTAACCGCACTAAACTGTGTAGCTAAATCAAGAATTAACCTACATAATGTAGCGAAACTGTTCTACTCTACAAATAGTAAGTTCAGTTGCTTAGATTCAATAATATTGAATCTAAGCATAAGTACATCTAAGTACACGCATAATTTCAGAATAGCCTCATTTTTGCGAAGATATAATACAGCGCACATCGTTATTATTGTAACACAATTGGATTCATTATACTGGAAAGGAACTAGTTTAAATAGCGCGTTGGACAAAGAAGTCACCGGAAAGAAGATGTATTGCTCCGATGATAACGACATGTTTATTGTTCATTTCCTAAACACTGATTAGTATGATTTGTATATGGAACCAACACCCACACATAATATTCTTATGAATGAAAGATTTTAGTAGTCCATTCCACCGTCAAATTTAGACAAATAGGTCTATGACGTACACGTCTTTCGTGGTTATATATTGTCTCCGAACGTACGCTTGTATAAGACTGGCGCACTCACAGAAGTTTTGGCGCATACGGAACCATTATGCCCTGTTGGTTTTGTAAACTTGGTTTAGGTGATGTATTGTATTGTTTATACAGTACACAACCATTAGCAAAGTACTGGACGTGTCGTCTATTGAATTGCAAACAACGGCACCAAAACATACAAGCATTTAATGTCCAAAAAAAAAAAAAAGAAAAGCAGGACATCATACTATGAATTATATACTTCGATACCAATTATGCATTGCATGTTTTGGTTAAATAGTCATATGAAGTGGTGGTATGGTCTAGTGGTTAGGTAGCTTCTCTTCACACAATCGACCATATAGTTCGAATCCCTATATTGCATCTCTCGGATGGTAAAGACCGATCCAAGAGATCCATAATCGTAATTGTTTGAACTTATTTGTAAAAAAAAATAGACAAACCGACAAATAAACAACCTATACAGTAAGCGATGTTTGTTTTTTCTATGTAAGTTCGTGTTTTTGTGTCTTCATGTATGTCAATCAATGTTTTTGAATGTCAATACACACCTATTTTTTGTTCTGTTTTCAAATTATGATGACATGTAGGTTTGTGATTCTTTTTTGTGTGTATGTGTATGTGTGTGTGTGTGTGTGTGTGTGTGTGTGTGTGCGTGTGTGTGTGTGTGTGTGTGTGTGTATATCCATGTTTGTATGTGGAGATAACTATGTGCATGAGTGACTGTGTGTGTGTTGGACTGATGAGTTGGATAATGTATGCGGCTGGCTTAATCTAATTTTGTTCTTAGCATTTTTCCCCAGCTTTCTGCGGTAATATGGTTCCCTTTCTTCAATATCTAATATTGTGTAAAGTTTTGATTTTTAATATAGGATTTCTCGGTCAATTTCGTAAGTTGGCCATACGAATTAATTTTGTGTGCATTCAATTTCGCCGATTTTGTCACCGCAGCTGTATTTTGCAGTTTAAATTCGTTTTTTAGAATTTGAATTCATATAACGATCATTCTAAAACATTTTGTTTGCATTCGAATTAAAACGTGTTTCTATTTCGTAAAATTGTCATTCAATTTAAAGCGAGTACATTCGTGATTACGTAATACCGCCTTCCGTGAAATCCGTTGGCGAAATTAGATGCAAATAGCTTTTTTGTTTAATTGAATGCTAAAAGTAGTAAATCACTTGACCGAAGAGCTAAATCATATGAACAAACTGCCATTTTGAACCACCTGCAAGCCTTCAGCTCAATTTCGCGAAATTGAATGACACGCTTATCAAAATGAATGAGAAGCTTACGAAATTGGCAGAGAAAACATATATTACCTATTGTCTTTACTTCAGGTGTGTAATTGGCACGTAGAATAAATTGACAGTGAATTTCGCAACGTTGTTTAAAGGGGTAGTTTAGTTTTGGTAGAGAGGGCGCTGCACATCACAATTTTTTTGTGAGGTAATGAAAAACTGAGTGTCGAATTTGAGAGAACATGCAATTTTAATGGCAGAATAAACTTTATTTAGTCAAAATCGACCCAGAAACGGCTGAAATATCAATAAATATATCTGATCTTATAATTATTTGGGGCCCAAATAATTTGATGATTTTTAGAAAAAAATAAAAAAATGCTCACACTTTTTCAAAAATTTTCAAAAGCGTTTTTTAAATAGTTGTTAATGATCTCTCTATTTAATCATTATACAAATAAAAGATTACATGCATAATTTTGTATGGAAAATGGTTGAAACCAATGCCTTTTTAAAAAGCGCCCTCTTGTGTTTTAATGGCTCTTTTTGAATGATAAAAGCATTTTTACTTAGTCGTTTGTAATTTTGTATACCTTTCGAGCATGGTGGAGTGATAACTATTAGTTTATAATGTTACTGTGCAGGTTTTGGCTACTAAAGTTCAGTCTTACCAAAACTAAACTACCCCTTTAAATATTAGATTACATGTTTTGGCATGTGTTTGTTGTCAGCATGGTAAGATTCACAATCGGACGCTCGTACTGACTTTCGTATAATCAAGTTAAATCCAGTCGATGTGTTTGGTGGGTCGTCTTATTCGCTAACCATTACATGATGGGAAAGTCCCCTTTTGTGTTTTTGTTGTGTGTCTTCATGTATGTAGATCAATGTTTGCGAATGTCAATACACACCTCTTTTTATTATGTTTTCAAATTATGGCGACATGTAGGTTTATGATTCACTTTTGTGTGTATGTGTGTGCACGCATCGTATGTGTGTGCTACGCGCGCGCGTGCGTGTGTGTGTTTACATTATACGTGTTTGTATGTGTAGATATGTGTATGTTTGACTGTGTGTTTGGGTTGGACTGGTTACTATGATGAGTTGGATAATGCAACATGTAATGGGAGAAATCGCTACGAACAAAACAAAAGAACCAGTAAAACACATATCACACACAATAAAAACATTAACAAAAAACGAACCAGACCCAGAACAAGATAATTCAGATGAAAACCAAATCATCTGACAGCCCTATTAACTCTGCTTGTCTTGTTAGCGGCAAATCAGACAATAATGCCAATTACGCTAAACCGTATTGCGTAATACTACCAATTAAATTGCGCGGTATATACAACTTCATAATTTGTTCATCGCGTTAGGAGAAGTATAATATAAGTGATGACCTATGATGGACGATGCTATGACAGAAAGGGAGGGGGGTATTTCACAGATATTCTAATTTGAAATTTAATTCTAAGTTAAACTTAAATTCAAGGTAGGCAATTCGTAGCCTTGTAATGGAACCTAATTGAAATATTACAAATGCACATATTTAAGATTAGTTATTTGTTAAGAATGTAAAGATAGTGTCCTTCTTTCGCAGGCATCTTCAAATTCATTAAAACATTTCGTAAACCACACAGTTACTACATACATCAAGTTGCTGATACTTTGAAGTCATAGTATAGGATTTCTCGGTCAATTTCGTAAGTAGGCCACACGAATTCATTTTGTGTGCATTCAATTTCGCCGATTTTGTCACCGCAGCTGCATTTTATAATTCGAATTCGTTTGTTAGCATTTGAATTCATATAACGATCATTCGAAAACATTTTGTTTGCATTCGATTTAAAACGTGTTTCTGTTTCGTAAAGTTGTCATTCAATTTAAAGCGGGAAATGTTGTGATTAAGTAATACCGCCTCCCGTGAATTCCGTTGGCGAAATTGAATGCTAATAGCGTGCTTTTTAAAGTGAATGCTATAAGTGCTAAATCACTTCAGCGAAGAGGTAAATAGAATGAAGAAAATACAATTTGAACGACAGTTTTACGCCTACAGCTTAATTTCGCGAATTTCAATGAAACACTTTTCATTCGAATGAAAAGTTTATGAAATTGGCCGAGAAAACCTATAATGTAGGCTTTAAATGATGCAAGACAAATCAATAGCTTTGTAGTCTATGCCTCATGCTTCTTTCGATTCTATTTCTATAAGTACACAATACAGACAAAATCACCCTGTCAAATTACAAACCTAAATGAATCACTTTGATTATGCTTAACCAAACTAAATGTAAAGAAAAGTGTATGCAGCTCCTAGACTAAGTAATCGGACGTAGCCACCATAATTTCTGTTAGCATGCAAATCATTATTTCCACTATTTCACAAAATATATTTCCAGACTAGCTCTTAAATTGTATGTTATTTCAATACTGTCCCCACTCTAGCTTGCAAATGGAGGACAACACATCAGTGTATAAAATATGTCAATAAAGTTTACATCATTATACATTTATATAATTTCCCATATACTGTGCCCTAATGCCCGGCGCAGACAGAGCCGACTCGACTGGTTGTCCTTCCGATCGGCTCAGTTTTCAGTGCCTCGCGACACACATTTTGCCAGTCGAAAGACAGTCGGATGCCAGTTGGGGCCGATTCAACGCGATAAATCTGCTCCGACCGACCGGGCCCAACTCTAGCCTGATTGAAACCAGTCGGATCTGGTCGAGTCGGCTCTGTCTGCGCCGGGCTTAAGGCAACACCATACAGAATTACAAAACAAGAATACAAGAAATATGAACATAATAAACCGAACACAAAAAGTAACTACTCCCCTAAACAATTGCTCATAATTTTATAACCAAGTATCGTTTCAAGATTTCTTCTGGCCAAAATATCCATAGTAGTTAGGAAAACAATGTGTAAAACCATTAATCCATGGTTGAGTAAGCACACATTAAAGATACAATTATCAACATTTAAAATTCGCAATAGTAATAATATTACCATTGCAGGTTTACAATTGCAATTAATGCATTTTACCACATGTGTCATTACAAATTCAAAATGAATGGAATATCAAACAGCATTGTTTCATAAACCATAATCAATGCATTCAGCCACATGTGCTGTTTCACAACAATGTACAGGCACGCGCGCTGTCTTGCGACTTTAGATTTGGGTCATTTTGTCTTTAATCTGTGCTCATTCAGCCATAAAGTGATGAATATCTCTGATTTTCACACAAAATGTACATGATAACTGTACATATATTGTAGTAAGATAACATCTTGAAACAAGTATCGGCTATGAAATTATGAGCAGTTGTTTAGGGGGGGGGGGGGGGTAGTTTTTGTGTTCGGTTTAGAAAGCAAAACCGTGTAATTTTGGGGCAAACTTATACCACACTCGAACCCGAAGTCACACTTACTCTTCACATTCTGGCAACATTATAAAGAGCTTAGATACATAGAGGCGCTAAATCCATTTCCCATGAACACTAAGTTAACAATATTAGTACACTAATAAGCTACGTAGCTATCTAGAAATCCTTATGTTAGAAGAAATTACACAATTAAAATCAAAATATGGAACGTTCCATTTTCATATTCCCATACGCATGTGAACAAAGTTGAGCAAAGAAACCTATTTTTTCTCGTTAGTTGAAAAAGTGGATTTAGCACCTTTTGGAATTAAACTCTTCAGGCAAAATCACCTTAGATTCTTCATGAAATCATATCAATTTTGGGAGGCTAAGTGGTAATATTTTCCATTAAACTTACCCGCAGGTCACGCAGAAGAACACAGCACAAAACAAACTTCAGCAATAAACTAAGGTCAACTACCTACACATACTATTATTTGGAACGTTTTAAACAAAAACATGTCTGCAACTTCTTTGTTAAAACAATACATGTAGATTTATGCTAAACGGATCTAGTTACTTTGATAACATGTGCACACGTGATGAAAGATTGATAAAAAGCGTATTGTTGTTATCTGATATATCCAATAAGTGATGCGTGACAATTTCTCGTGAAATGGATGATATATGGCCGAGTAATGGGCCCAAATCCAAAGTGAATTTACTTAATCATTGCACTGACTTTGTACACAGTTATAACTTTCCAGTGGATAATCACAAATACGAACACTTCAATCGTAAGTCGAAAAACCCAAACCTGTTCATTGCATCTATTGCTGTTTTGAATACAGCAAGGTATGAAGTAACCACTAGACATTTAGGTATAGGTCTTGTATATTAGGACAATATTACTAGATCCCTTTAATATACCATTATTACTTCTTTCTTACCAATTTAAAGGTAAAACTGTACTCCATGTGACTATTGTGAAATTGTCAATAGACTTGAACATTCGCAGTGTCAACGATGCAGTTGCTCTATTACAACATGCACTAATATGTTACGCTCTCAAGCTTATACTGCAGCACATTCAACAGAGGCAAAAGTTGATTTTGTTTCATTTCATCTCCGCAACCACTGTGGATTATGAACAAACGTGATTTTATGCAGTGTTGTTCCAACGTCGTAGTTTAAAGAAACACCATGTAGGGATGAATTTTAATGGCATGTGGGCATCGCAGTCCTATAACTGAAGAATCTTCAACAGAAACAAAAGTTGTTACAAACTCCGCATTTCGTTACATTTAATTCCTGGAATAAGTATGAATCGCGATAATAACTTCTCTCACACAGAAAATGACGCAAACATGACACAACACCCTGTATTCTGTTGCGCTTCCTGCAATAAATGTAAGTCTGATTTATGATAGCAACTTCTCTAATCCAGAAAAGTACGTCTACGGCACAACATTTGAGACAAACTCTGTATTCTGTTGCACTTCATGCGATGTTTATGAATCGCGATAATAACCTCTGTCACAAGGAGTTTTGACACAAATACGCAGGCACCACCACCACTGATTTAGGCCGACGAGGTTTATGATGATTGCTTCTGTCTCGCCAAGACTCATTACGAGTGCCTGGATCGGATAGTCAAGGTTTCTGAGAGTAAGTGCAATGCGGCAATCAAAAATACAAATGCACATGTATGTATTTTTTTGTATGTTTTATTGTGTCTTTAATTATGATAAACATTTGATTTCTCGAGTTGGTAATCATGATCGTGACACTATAGATAATGCAGTCACGGTTATTTGTTGAGAAATGTATAACCGACCAATCACGGTATTGCATTCGCCTTACCATTTTGACGTCAACAGTTTCATTCACACATTCAAAATGATATGTCCAATGATAATTAAACTGTGAACTGCCACTCGTCTGCAATTGTGCTAACACTTTGTCAATCACGTTTATAGTATTGTGTGTTTCACTTAACATTCAGGATCTCGAGCGAGTAAATGGCCTTGGTATTCGGATAAGTGAATAGTTGAATTAACATATTTGTATTCCAAAAAAAGAAAATAAGAATGGCAGTCAACTTTTAAAGCGATCTATATTATACGGTAGCCCTTCGAAAAAAAGAAGACACAAAATATACACCAAATCTGGGTGAGAATAATTACATTTGTACATTTTGCAGACCGGAAGATCTCAGCGCGCGTAAACAGAACAAAAGGCGACTAATATGGAATGAATCTGATACGAAAGTGAACGACTGAAGTACTAGGCTCTACCAAGGATTCGTATGAAGGCATTGTAATGGTGTATTATACGAACTATAGTATTCAATTGAATTATTGAATACGGAGAAAATACAATTGTATTAGCCACATTTTGGTGGAAGTGTTGCAAATGCGGACAACTGCACGTAGTATTATTCTGGATAAAAATTAGCATACATGGCACTTGAACTCGATAATAAGAGGCAAGGGACATATGCTTGGTTACAACTGGAGCTGAATATGGACATACAAATTAATATTGACCTAATTTTATAACATAGAAATCTGCATTGTCCGACAAGCCCTCCCTAAACGATGATTCAATTATAATCATTATTGGTACAGAGAAGCAATATGCTTACACCTGGATGTGTAACCTTTAATGATTAACAGATGAATTCAGTGTTGGCTGATATTCCACTGTTGTTTTGTATTGACATGAATTAAACATTATAACTTGTATATAATTGTATACAAGTTTGATTGCCCAAACATTGAACAAAAACATGAAATTAAACAATCATAATTAATTGCACTCATACAAAATGTTGACTTTAAGGTAATTAATTAAATATATAATAATAATGAACATCATGACAATCATGAAATATTGAAAGAACATATGGATCCCAAAATATAGCCGTTATTAGTGTCTTAAAAACAATGTAATTGGTAAAACTTTAAAGGTAAATGACAGTAGTGGGAAACGTCCCACACACAAAAAAATGAAATGTACGCTCTTTTTACCAACCATGTGAAAGAATACAATTTTACTAATATGGGATTATACAAATTTGGCCAGGAAACCGCCTACTAATTGATTTATTTGCAAAATTATAAAGTGATTTACTGCAAATCGTACCGCCAACGCGGAATCGCTCATACGCTAAGTGCAAAAGACCTCACGTGGTCTCTACGTGTTCCGGTCTGCGGGCTTGTCGATATATGCAGCCCAGCGCTAGCGGTGCGGACAGGTTCGAACGTTCGGCGGATTTATACATTTCACGGGCGGCCATTGGATTTCTTCCGATATTTCTGCATAACAATGCTTAGGTTCGGATTTTACCACACAAGCCCCTTTTAAATACTTATTCAACAATATTGATCAATTAGTTTGGCCAATGTAGATGTTTTCGGTATCTTTCCCAAAACTGGTATTTGGCTTTAATTGAAAGCGGTCTTGAAATAAGAATGTCACGAGCATTTTGTTCGAAGTAGATGAATGGCCGAACATACGATATCTGAGTCCGTCTTTTCTTGACAATTTTGCGCAAGCATTTAAAGATGATTCCTCCGATTCAGTTCTTGTTGTGAAAACAAAAATTTGTCAGGATGCCTGTGTCCATTGACTACACGTTTGATAGAAGGTACTTAAAGGGATTTTATAGTTTTGGCCACACATAATTTTAGTAATTTAAACTTGTAAGGTATCATAACCGTTATTATTATTATTTGTTATTACAATTTAGCATATATTATTCATTTGATGCTTTGATGGTTAGTACAAAAGTATAATTGGTTAAGTTACAAGGCTGTTTTCATTAAAAAAGCAGCCGTTAACGCAAGATTTAACAATTTTTAAATACATAAATGCGAATGTGATGTTTGGTTAAAGTTATTATTTTTTAGAAAGATGAAGAAGAACAAAATGTTAAACCTTTTTGGAAAAAAAGAAAAAAATAGTTGGTCATTACTTCACACACACATTATTTTTTGAACTGGAGTAGCCCTTTAATGTTTACGGTAAATTAATTGCAAAATACAATACTCGATGGTGATACGTTTTAGATTCCACATACCTCAACATAACAATTTCGAATATATTTTATCTCACAAAAAAAAAAGACATTCATGATGCTCGTTGAACTTTCGGGGGCTACAGTTCGTAATGTTTTTATTGTAGGTGGCGAACTATTATTAAAAGTCGCGAATGATATACCATACTCATTAAACCATTATCTACAATGCATACGGAAACGTTATGTGTCCCCTAATAAACTATATGGGAATTGCCAAATCTAGTAGCAAATAGGTTAACTAAATCTGATTTGTTTACCCATGCGACCTATGGGTGCATTGAACATGTTGAATACCTTCATTCGATGCTGTTGTTGACTTATGATTTCGAAAGCTTATGCGTGACAATAATGATGAATGTACCTTTGTGATTGCAATTATCTCCTTTTCCGTTATGCAGATACAGGTGGAAGTTAACTTATTGCAGATAATTTGATTTCAGAGGCACACCATTTTGAGTGCGACGGTATTTGGTAGGAAATTGCTTCACGGTTCGTGCGATACTAGAGGCAAGGTTATGAAGATTATGAAATATTATTTGGTCAGCCGTATGTTTTCACTTCGTGACCCGGGCGAGACGCTACGACAATGTGCACTGTTGTTATTGCATACGTGTATCTGATTTGTATATCCGATTGACGCCCTTCCCGGCCCTTTTTTTTTTAGTTATTGGAGCCTAGACAAATCAAGATACAACGAAATTTGCATATGATCTCTTGGTGATGGAACTTTTATTTGTAAAATAATGTATATTTGCCCGTATATGCGCGGTTATCTGTAGTTAATTATTAGTGTTAGATTCTGGTTTTGGAGTCATACTTCTATGGGCTCACCCCACATGTCTGTGTGTGTTTGTTTACGCGCTCGTATTATATGACACGAGCGAAAATGGTGTTATTGATATTGTATGCGCGTGTTTTATGTGCGTGATCAATGTTCAATGTTTTATTTATCATATCACACTGTCGAAGGGTATTGAAGAAATTCGATCGGTTGCCTGTGTTTGTATGTGTGTGCGTCTGCGTGTGTGTGCTTGCGGTGTGCGTGCCTACGAGTGAACAATCATTATCAATGATGTTTCCTTCAAACCGAGGGAGATTGCTGACTCCATCTGCCTTTCCAAAAACAATAAACATTGCACATACTAACTGAATAATAGAGAAGGAATTTTATTTCATCATACGGTCGGCATCATATTCCAACAATTTCAAGAATTTGGTGTTGATAAATAGTGCAATTGGAATATATACAATTACATACAATGTACGGGTCAGTTTATAGATTTGTCATGTTTGTTCAAACTTGTTATCTTTTTTCCTGTGAATATTAAGTTGTATTTAACACATTTTCGTTCACAACAAACAACATCGTGTACAAAATATTGAGTGAATACACTTTCATGTTGTCTTATTAAACAGCAACAAAATATAACATTTACATTGCCATACAAAATGCACAACACTAGTACAAAGCTATTATACAAAGGCTTGCATGAGCACCAATGTCATTTTGCCACATCATACGTACAGCAGATGACGTCATAGACACCGTGATTATGGTGATGTGGGTACTTTGAGACAAACTTTTGTTTTGGTTGAACTAGATATTAGTGACTTAAACATGTATTATTATCATTGTTAGTAAATTCGGTATCCTTCTGCCATGCCAAAATAAAGTAAGTTTTATTAAAGTGATCAATTAACTGTATGTTTTATCCCACAAAATACATGTAATACCATTATCATTCGAATGTAAATGAGAATGATAAGTGAGATTTTCAAAGAAAAGAAATACTGTTGACCTAGTGAAAAAAGGAGTAAATCGATGTCTGATTTTATCCCGAATGTTCGCGTGAAGTATCGAATTCAGATACTATGGAGGATTTATTCTCCGAATTCGGATATATAGCATGTATAGACCTACTGTTGACTACTGTCGAAGGCGTCTACATTTGCTTTAATATTCAATCTTAACCCATTTAATTATTTGTATAACATAAGCGAAACAACAATGCACGAGAGATGTGTGAAAGCTCCAAGTGATTACTGGTGAATTTCCCACAATGTTAATGGATCACTTTAATGGCTCATTCATGTTATCAGTCTAATAACATCATTTTGTTCACACGGCACTACTAAGACATTTGGAAGAATGAGCCCTGTTTTTTTGAATGTGTGATTATGATTCTTTTTGAAACATAACAAAGATGCACACTGTTTTAAAAATGTGGTTCTCGCCGCGAATAACCTTTCCCAAATCCCGTTAAGGCCATCTCTCACATTTCATATTGTGTGAGTTATTGCGATTGGCAAATAAGATGATGAAACGATAAATCATTCCCCGTCCCTATCTTAACCAGCAGCGATATCGCTAAATATAACAATACATCAAACAGCTCTTTCTCCATATCACTGCCCCCTTCTCCATCTTCCCACCCCCCCCCCCCTCTCATCTTCTCGCCATCACCCTTTCCATCTCTTCCTTTTCTTCTATCTATATACGATGTATAATTCATAACCGTGATGAATGGACCGTATGGACGTTCATGTGTTTACGTGCCTAGCCTAAACATTCGATTTATGACGATATAGACAAATCAATTTGTTTTATTTCGAAAATTACATCAGACACGTGGGTATTATTTATGAGGACGTTATTTGTAAGTGTTTTCTCGAAAATGTTTTCAAGTATGATTTGCTAGTAGAGAGTCAATACGAAGACCATGGAACCCTTCCTAATACAATGGTCCTAATACATGTTATAGAATGTATAGAACTCAAAAGGAGATTAAAAGAGATTTAGGAATATTTATATTAAGTGTATGTTTGACATGTTAGATGTTTTCCTCGTTGCACTGTACTTAATACAGTATATTATAGGCTTTTATCTTGCATTTTCTCAAACAATGGTAGTTTGTTCTCATGCTAGTTGACTTTGTATTGTCGAAGTCCCTTGTAACACGGAACCACTTGAAAGACGGTTCATGTGCACTAATACTACTACTAACTAAAGAATACATACCGAACGGAATCGTTCTTAAAACTTACATGTGTCCAGGGACAGGCTGTTCGTCAACTGTAAGTGTATTATAGAGGGGGAGCTTATATGATGGTGCCTTTTCTCCCACATTACAAGTATCAGGGGACCTCAAGGGACAATGCGATGGAATGAAGAAAGCGGGAGGGTGTCTTAAAGCCTGATCATGCTGTCCTACTTCGACCAGTTGGGGGCAACACCATGTCAGGATATCATAGCCATAAAGCCAGTCACCGTTCACCATGTTCGCTGATAGGCTGCTGTTAGATCAACGAAGATAATTACACCAGTTGGTTGGTTCCTCTCCAAAGCACTACGCAGGGGCACGTTTTACCTGTATTTCTGGAGCCATCTAGGTTGTTCTCACATAATTATGAGGT
>JBAMJV010005638.1:0-56636 GCA_037951105.1 Echinarachnius parma | reverse complement strand
TGATGATGATGGTTGTGATGATGATGATGATGATGGTGATGACGACGACGACGGTGATAGTGATGATGATGATGATGAGGATGATGAGGATGATGAGGATGATGATGATGATGATGATGATGATGATGATGATGATGATGAGGATGATGGTGATGGAGATTGTGATGATGGTGATGATGATGATGATGATGATCATGAGGATGATGAGGATGATGATGGAGATTGTGATGATGGTGATGGTGATGATGATGATGATGATGATGATGATGATGATGTCGGTAATGGTGATGATGATGACTGTGATGATGATGGTGGTGATGATGATGATGATGACGACGACGACGGTGATAGTGATGATGGTGGTGATGATGACGATGATGACGATGATGACGATGATGATTATTATTATTATTATTATTATTATTATTATTATGATAATGATGAAGATGATGATGATGATGATTTATCATGATAAATGATAATTATTATAGAACGCAAAGATAAAACAGTCTCACCTGAGGGAAACAATAAAAATGGCCGCTGTAGACGCATACATTTAACAAGGCCAGATATTATTTAGTTTAGGGGTTTTGTGACATCACTCCTATAATAACGAACGATATTGGTCCCCGTTTTGCTATGACATCTGACGCAAACATTGTCACTCCGTCTATCATGTTTTCAGACACATCCATGCGAATATAAATTATTTCATCCCTATTGGACTATAGTAGTCCTGCTGTCAAAATACACATGTCTTTATAAATTTAGTTCAAAGTGAATTTTAGGGCATGAATAACAGGGGCGTCGATCCGTTTTTGCGATTGGGGGGGGGGGGGGGGCGAAATTTGAAAAAAAAAAAAATTCCAGAGTGACCACTGAGAGAGCTAAAAGCCCCACATTGGCATGCCCGGAAGTTTTATTATGCGCTCATTGAAAGTAAGTGTATTGATGGCAGGAAGACCTGACTTTAGGGGGCATCCACATTTTGGGGACAATAATGGGGGTCCAGGGGGCGGAGCCCCCGGAAGCTTTTAGATTTCAGACATTTGCAACTCCTATCATGGGTGTTAAAATTGTATAACATAGTGAACCTACTCGTAACGTATTTTTAAAGGGCATAGCGAGGAAAAGATTGAGCCTTGCATAAGATGGATCCACGTGATCCTGTATACTATAGAGCCATCGATATAGTCAAGGGCATTGGGCTCCCATGAAACTAAGCAAGGGCGTCAACAACTTCTCAAAAGTGGAGGGGAGACATTGCGAGGAAGCGATCGAGCGGGGGAGGGTGTGGGGAGGGGGTAGCTTTTGTATTTTTCGGTGTGAAATTGTGCGATTTGGTGCACACCTGAGACAGAAATTTCACGTAATATGAAGTATATAAGTATGGAACCAAAAATACATAATGACAAAGGGAGGAGGACAATCTCTTCCACTTTCAAATGTGGGGGGGGGGGGGGGGGACATGATATTTCAATTTGATTTGCGTTCTGCGCATATGGACCGAATTGACTGAAAGATATATTTCAGATTATTTTATTTTCTGTGACGGTGTGCTATCTATAGATGAGGGTTTAATAAACTTCGTTTGAGGTGTGCGTTTGAGAAATTACACTGCCCAACACATTTCGAAAGGTGAGTTCCCCCAACCCAAATGAAACTTGCAATATGAGAAACTGTATGCGCGCGAAGCGCGCGGCAAAAAGAGATTTACAGTCCTTTTCAAACTAAAAAACGGCTATTTAGAAGATTAATTATTGATAAATGTGTCTTTTCCCCTCTTTGGGCATTATATCACACGATTTTTTTCTTCCTCATTTTCGGAATTATTGGGGGGGGGGGGGGGGGCGAAATGATATGTTCGCCCCCCCCCCCCCAATATTTTCATCGGGGGGGGGGGGGGGCCAGGGGGGGCGCCCGCCCCCCTGCCCCCACCCTCCCCCCCCCCCCCCCCCCCCCCAGGATCGACGCCCAGGGCTGATGAATACAACTAAAACGAATTATCTACCTAAATCTAGTTATTTATCTATATCTTTTTTATCTATCTATCTATCTATCTATATATCTATATATCTATCTATCTATCTATCTATCTATCTATCTATCTATCTATCTATCTATCTATCTATCTATCTATCTATCTATCTATCTATCTATCTATCTATCTATCTATCTATCTATCTATCTATCTATCTATCTATCTATCTATCTATCTATCTATCTATCTGTCTATCTGTCTATCTGTCTATCTGTCTATCTATCTATCTATCTATCTATCTATCTATCTATCTATCTATCTATCTATCTATCTATCTATCTATCTATCTATCTATCTGTCTATCTGTCTATCTGTCTATCTGTCCTATCTGTCTATCTGTCTATCTGTCTATCTGTCTATCTGTCTATCTGTCTATCTGTCTATCTGTCTATCTGTCTATCTGTCTATCTGTCTATCTGTCTATCTGTCTATCTGTCTATCTGTCTATCTGTCTATCTGTCTATCTGTCTATCTGTCTATCTATATATCGATCTATCTAGGTAAATTTTATATTAATGTATGTATAATATATCTATTTATCTCTCTATCTTTCTATCTTATCTATCTACAACTATAGTAGCTGATAAGATCTTATGTTTCTTTAATCCGTCAATCGCCCCTATTTGAAAGAAAATCCGTTGGTGATGTAGCGATTAATGATGACAATGAAAACATGTATACTTGCTGCTGTGTTGATGCGATGCCTCTTATATAAATATGTATCTCTCTTAATGTGCTTCAGAGGAAATCAAATGTTTTTGATCTTATTTTGTTATATTAGACTTATAATAATATACATGAGTAATACATGCAATGGAAAGTTTAAACCATAACAGTTAATAGATCTTAAATTTAAAAAAGCATGATATGATTTTTAACACGGTTCTACTGATAAAACGTAAAAACGTAAACATGAAAATAGCAGTTACAAGGTATAAGGAGTGGCGTAGCGTGGTTCGGACTGATTGGGAGGGTGCACGCGAAGGGGGGGGGGGGGGGGGGGCAGGCCACACCTTATGTATTTCTTTATTTTTCTCAGATTTCCCTTTTAAGTTTTCTATTGTTTGGGGCAAATTATTGGGAGAGGGGTGTCATGTGCCCCACGGGCCCCTCCCCGTGACTCCTTCCCCTCCTGTAGCTACGCCACTGACACTGGGTACAACAGAAATGTCTAAGTGATATTTGACAGACGGTTAAATTTTAAATCATTTAAAATATTTCTAGTCAGTTTCTTATGTTTGAATTCAGAGTTAAATTTTGACAGAGTTAAATTTTCTCCACAGAGGGTAATTCCCCCTGTTTCATTTTAGGAGATACAAGTTACAAACAATTCACCAATGGGCAAAACAAGTTTATAGCAGGGACTGTATTTTTGTTCCACAATAATTAGGAACCAATCTCCGCCGCGCGTGCGTGCCTTGAAAAATCAGCAGTACGGATTTTTGGTGTGTACGCTGTGATTTCGTGCGTGAAATTACCGTCTGTTGTTTGCCAAATGCGCACACGCGTACGTTAGTTGGTTGAAAGTTGCAGACGACGTTTTTGGATCGGAATGAATTTAACAACAAGCACACCGCATCTCAGTCTCAGTGAGTTCACCTGTCAAACTTCGGAGTAAAACCTTTGGAAAACTTCTGAAGAATGCCATTGAATATGTCCCGCAGGAAACAGAGCAATCCCAAGCCACTGAAAGGTAAGTTTTGATCGTATATTTTGGATGCTATTTTGTATGTAACATAAATATTCGTGCAGCAGTTATGCGCTTCTTGGCAGAGCGGGTTCGTATT
This sequence comes from Echinarachnius parma, assembly GCA_037951105.1. Classification (NCBI taxonomy): domain Eukaryota; kingdom Metazoa; phylum Echinodermata; class Echinoidea; order Clypeasteroida; family Echinarachniidae; genus Echinarachnius; species Echinarachnius parma. Next base: position 52,808 of record JBAMJV010005638.1, on the reverse strand, counting down.
AATGAACTCGCCCGGCCCGCCGGCGATCTGTGTTTTTAGCGATCCGCTCCGTCTCGAAATTAAGTTTTGTTCAATATTTTCTTCAAGATGTATTTTATAATCAATACAGGTAACGTACATGGTAATGTTAATTGTCTATTTGACTGTAATGTTTACATTGATATTGATGTTTTTGTCGATAATTTGTTCGTTTGATTTGGCCATCATGCGTTTCCTTTTTTTGCTCGGTATTCTGACTGACAAAAAAAACGACTGCACGTTTATTGCAGCATGCATGTGCCGCGACCTACGAGCCCCGACCGCCTGGCTGTATGACGGGGCGTGTATGGCCGGCCTGGCACTCCGCCTCGCCTTGCAATCTCTCATCTCGCAGCTTTCATTATCGCCGGATACGTACACCGCGGTGCTTATCTCTCTTGTGATCAGATAGGGCCCGCTGTGCCCTTATCTCCGCAATACTCTTGCCAGCATCAGGAGAAAACATGCCAGGCGATATTAACTCAAATGGGACAATCTAGCATTAAAACTAAAAAAGCTACAGTATGTTATAATTCTCTCCCTCCTCTCTTTGATTCTGGGTCTAATTGCACACCTGCATTCATGTTTGCTTCACAACAGCACAAACATGGAAAATAAGAAAGTCCTTTTTGATATGATCTTGGCAACCACTTTTTTGCCAAGTCAGTCTTCTTTTAATTCGTAATAATTCAAAGACATCCTTTACTAGCAAAATAATCATTTAAGATGACAACATTAGATGCATCACGCTGAAGAATACATGTTTAGTGCCACTAAACATTGCTAAAACATTAAAAGGAATACTTTTTCATTTTATGAAAATGGTTGAATATCATCATTATAGTTTATACTCCTTTATATTCTTTATGATATTGGCCACATAACCATACTTTTGTATGCACTTGGAACATAATTTTCTGTAAAAATCATCTATTTAGCTTAAGTTGAAGTTTCAACATTTCGGTGGCAATTTTGAATTTTCATCTTTAATTCTCATATATATTTAACAAAAAGTAATATCATTCATCTCATGATAAAGTATTGATCGTGTTCATGTATCTTATTAAGTTATTTCTTGCCCCTCTATATTTTGTGGATGAAATCCTCTTGAACTTCTGTGATTTCTTTCCTCACCAAAATGTAAACTATCAGGAAAGTACATAGTGTGTAAAAATTGGTTGTACTGAATTGAATTGAATTGAAACTCGGTTTTATTGCAAATAAGAATCATAAAAAAAATCCACAGATTAAAATTGTTATGTTACAAAAGAATACATTTCAAATACAATTAAAATATATATGCGACAAAGCACAATTAACACAGTTAGAAATACTACCAAGGTAAATACATTTTTGAAATACAAAAACATTACAAAAGGAGTGGTAATAAAATGTAATGCAAATAGCCTACTTATAATAAACTATTTCACTTTTCAATTATAATAAGTTAATTCAATACATTATCATGTTTCAGTTCGATTAAAATACTAATATAATACCAATTTCATAAGTGGCTATAAAAACAAAGAATCTATATTCAAACAAATTGTATAAATATTGTATAACGTTCTATAATTATTATGTAAGAATAAATTAGAAATTTGAGAGACTAATAAGAGCTATAATGGATACTATTTACGAATAACAAATTGAACATGTGCAAATATAAAATATGATTCAATGCAAATTTGTAAGCGTAAATCAGCGATTTTTGTTGAGTTGTGTAGGCTATAGTATAAAAATCAACATTTTCAATTAAAAGAAAGAGTAATAATTAACATTTGCATACAAGCAAACAAAAATCGAAGAATTATGTTTAGTTGTGCAGGCCAGTATAAATGCCAAACAATAATCAATTAAAAAGAATGACATAAATGATAAACCGTATTGCAACTATAAAAAGTTAAACAAAATTTAAGTAAAAAAGGGGATTTCATTTATGTAATATAATTGTAATATAATTGCACAGTCTGAGTCATATAAATGTTGGTATTCAGAGTGATGTTATAATAAGAATGTTATAGAATCTAATTAATATTATTGCATGTTTACTTATTTTAAAAGGAGAGCGCACACTATAAAAGTAAAAAATTGTCTAAAATGACCTACTAAGTTTATTGGTTCATTGGTTCATTGATCTGATACTGTGATGTTGATTTCAAGTTTATGACCATCAATATTATTATTTACCAATTTAATTTACAAGTGAATTGAATAAGAGACATACAGTAGGTATATGGATTTTCAACTTTCAGGTTTGATAAGTTTGGTATGTAGTAGTTAACTGAATGTGCGGTTAGTACATTCTTGACTGGTATTAGATAGTTAATATAATGTAGATGATCAACTCTAGAGGAAAATCAAAATTGATTATACATGTACTTCTCATCTTTAGAATGTTTTGACTGAGTATACGAGTATTGAAGGGATTTACATGTAGTTACTATGTTGACATAACTGCAGAAACTGACAAATGGTTGAAACAAGTGGTGATCTGATAATCCTGTCCACACTCCACTGAGTGATGTACGACAATTTCAGGTTAAATTAATGTTCTTTTGCCATGTATTGAGCAAAAGTGCGAAGTGCTAATTGCTTACTCATTGCAAAATGTTTGTACACAGACTTTGAAATTATCCCTGGGATTTTTGAAAACTTAATAATTAGATAATTATCTTAATAACACAGAGAAATATTGAAAACTAAAGGTGGTATCACACTTCTAATTTAGTGAGAAGAAAACAACCAGGCATGCCATAACCACTAGAGGTGCAATTGTGGTATCTTTCATTCAGACAAAGTACAGTATGTAGACCCTTTAACCCCTCGTTTCTCACTTTAACACCTTCTCATTGTCATCTAACAATACTTAATGTGCACTCATTAGCACTAATGATCATGACATTATTGATCTAATAGAGTGTGACATATTTATTATCGGAATAAAATGGTGAGAAACCAGCCTTCATAAATGATCCATCACACCGAAATGTAATTGAATGATTTGAACATTATTGTCACCTGTTCATATAGTACTTAGTGTTCTTTGAATTTCTTGTTTCTTTCAATTTACATTATTTGTGTGGTTATTATGAGTTCCCTGCTAGCGGTAACTTATTAAACTGGATTGCTTCAAGGAAACAACAAACAGGGAGAGAAAGAAAAACAGATACAGATGTAGAACGAAAGAAGCCTGATAAAGTAACAAAATAAGATAATATGAGAAGCTTGCGACTATAGGGTACATGGGCCATTGCTCGCAAAGCAATAAATTTCCAAAGGGGAATCGAGATATTGCTGATTAGAAAAGTAAGGCATTTTCAGAAATGAAAGATAGGAGATTGAGAAAAAACATTAGAAAACTGAAGGCAGGCTGGCTTTTTATCTACCTCCTATCAGCGAAGTAAGGGACTTTGCACAGTGCCAGAGTAGATTGCTTATCAGTCACATAGCTTTGGTGCAGATGGGTGCTGATGATAAGGCTGATAATGAATGGCATCTTATCAGGCAAACAGGCAGTGATGTGCCCACATGATAAGGCTAACTTATTGCTCTAATGGGCTTGCAACTGTGCTCGCTTAACTCTGTGCACCCCCCTGTTTCAATGTGGGTGGGGGGGGGGGGGGGGTATTTAAAAGAGGGGGAGATGGGGGAGAAAATGATAGGGAGTTCTTATTGCTCTAGTGGGCTTGCAACGGTGCTGGCTTAAAGGGATAGTTGAGTTCTGGTAAGGAGAGTACAGTTTTGGTGAAACTAAATTTTAGTAACCAAAACCTGCATCATTACATTACAAACTAATAGTTATAACTAGAAAGGAACACAAAATTACAAATGACGTAGTAAAGATCATGTTATCATTCAAAAAGAGCCGTTAAAACGTAAGAGGGCGCTCTCTAAACACTCATCGGTTTCAACCATTTTGAATAAAATATTGTGCATGTGATGTTTTGTTGAAATAGTGATTAGATAGAGAAATAACCAACAACTATTTAAATACCTATTTTGTAACTTTTTGAAAAGAGGAAGCATTTTTTTGAATTTTTAACGGCTGGTTCAAAATTCTCTAATAAACCCGGGGCCCCAGCTTTATTACAAATTGTTATATTTATGGATATTTCAGCCGTCTCTGAACCGATTTTGATCAAACAAAGATGATTTTATTATTTAAATATTATGCTCTTTCAAATTTTACACTCAGTTTTTCATTAACTCACAACAACAAAAAAGTAGTCTAGCGCCCTCTCTACCAAAACTCAACTATCCCTTTAACTCTGTACACAGTACACCCCCATTTTTTTAGTTGGGGGGGGGGGAAGTATTAAACGAGGGGGAGATAGGGGAGAAGATGATAAGAGTTTTGTTATTGCTATAATGGGTTTTGTACACCCCTCTTTTTAAATGGGGGAAGGGGAGAAATATTAAAAAGAGGGGGAGATTGGAGAGAAAACTATAAGGTTTATACTTATAGAGTTGGGCTGCAACTGTGCTCACTTAACAATAGTAGTTTGTTCACCCTGCTTGTTATACATTTAGAGAGAAAGATGTAGTGAAATAAAGAAAGAAGGGGGATACAGAGAAGTATATAGAGAGAGGGGAGAGAAAAACATCCAAAGGGAGAGAGGGGGGGGGGGGGTAGTTGGGAGAGAACATGATAAGTCTTGCTTATTGTTCTAATGGCCTTGTAACTGTGCTTGCTTTATTTTGTACACTCGACATTACATTGTTTTAGAAAGAAAGAAAGAAAGAAGGGAGAGGAAGTGAATATAAAGGCAGAGGGGTAAAGAGAAAATTTAGGAGGCGTATAATAAGTAAGATATATAGAAATAGGGGGAATAAAGATAAATATGTAGAAATAGGGGAGGGGAGAAATATAAAGAAAGATAAATAATTATAAAGAAAGAGGGGGAGGTGGAAAAGAGAGAGAAAATGTTGACAGGGCGTTACTCTAAAGTGCATTGCTAGTGGCACGTTTTGGCCAGTAAAATAATTTTCTTTTTAATTTTTGGTAGTCCAAAACAGAAAGGATTAGGCCACAAAATAAATTTAGGTGGTAAACTGCCTATTATTAAAATTCATGCTCTTTATTTGTCAATGCTATGATTATGGATGAGGCATGAAAAGTTAATGTGGAAAAACATATATTTTCCCATGCAGTCATGTTTTCAGGTCTACAGAAATATTAGTTACGTCTGATCATGGCCGGTAACATAGATTCATGCTTAATCATCAATTTATTGTATTGATCAGTTAATTGATTTTAAGATTAATCACACGATCAATTAATCAATCGTATGATCAATCAAATGATCGTACAATGCAAATGCAAAGAAGTTGACAGACTTTGCTACATAGCAGAATAATTATGTGAGACTGTGTTTGTGATGTACTAAAAAGGTGTTTATGTATGTGTGTGCAATGTGTATGTGTGTTTATCAGTGTGTATGTGTGTGTGTGTGCGTGTGCGTATGTCCGTCTGCGTCTTTGTGTTTGTGTGCATGTTTGTATGTGATTGTGCACAAGTGCATGTGTGTGTGTGTGTGTGAGTTTTTGGTATTTAGGGGTGGATACATCATCCTTTTCAGGCATTTTCTCTTATTTCTGCATATTTGGTGAACCTGCTACATGTTTTAAGTGGTAACTCAACTAAAGTTTGTCAATAAGTCGTAAAATTGGAAGAATAATGGAAATGACCTTTCTAAAAGTTGAGGTATCTATAAATAGAAATCAAGGACCTATAATGAGCAACCAGAAATAGAAAAGAATGAGGTTGGGTATCGTCCTTTTCAGTCATTGTATCGAATTAATACTGGTAAAGTGGAACCCCGTTATAAAGATCTCTGATATATCTATATTTTAAGCCAAAACCATCTTATAACAAAGTAATTTTGCTGCTCCAAGTTCTTTATATTCTTTGGTTTATGTTCCCTGATATTATTTTCATGGCCCAAAAGGTCCTCGTTATAAAGAGGTTCCGCTGTATTGGTATCCTGTTCTCTGTGGTGAGTCATCCGTGGAGCTGTCAATATGTCGTAAAAATTGCAGGAATAAAGAGAAAGACCTTTTTAACCCAAAAGAGGTATTAAAAAATAATATTGGTGGTTTAGGTATTGTTCTTATCAGGCAATCAATCACACTCATGTATGAATTGTTTTGTATTTAAATTGTTTGTTACATGCTTACTTACCCCCTAAATACAAAAGGCAGGTAAACTAAATCCTTGATTTGTTATCACAACTCTATTGGTGTTGAGAGGGCTAATGGGCAGATGAAGTGATCCGTGTATAGTATGGCAATAAGTCGTAAAATTGTAAGTATAAAGAAATTACAATGTTTTAACCCCAAAACCTTTACATTTTTTTATCAGGCAATGTATGTTTAAGTCATTACATTGGAAGAATAAAGAAAATGAACTATAAAAAAGGTTGTAGTCTTTCAATTCTGCATATAGATTAAAAATTGATCAAATGGAGCAATGCTTTGTCATGTCTTAGTGCTGACCTTCAAAACCAACCACTTGATTTTAAGAGATTTATGATTTTGTGATATGATCTCTGTTATCTTTTATTTTGTATGAGTGACTGGTTCTCAGCAAGTACTATCAGTAACTAACTGCACCCAAACAAAAAAATTTGTTTGGGCGTATCAACAACCATTGTTATGTGATTCATTCTAAATTTTTGCGATAAGGACATTTATTAGCTTGAAGTAGTATCATACTATCAGTCAAGGCCAATATCGGTTGAGTTATCGTTATCGTTTTGGGAACCCTTTTGGTAAATTGTTAAAATGTGCATAATCATCACGACCCTTAATTGATTAACTGATATCAAATCATCTCTGTATCCCTTAATTATCTTCTTATTTTGAAAATGTTTCTGTGAAAATAGGACGGTTTGTTTTATTTGAACAAAACTTTCCTAAAAATGTTAAGTATTTAAGGTTTTTATTTAAAAATTGTCATTTTAAATTTAGTTTAATGCTCTCAGGATTATATCAACTGGTCTCAATGAATTGCTTTGGTGGCTGACAAATACAATGTTTGTTTATAAATAAATTGACACAGTTGTCAAATGAAAACTGAAAAGGCAGTTCGGTGAAAATTATATTAAATTTCAGTGTCCTTTTTCTGAAATCTCATCTAGAAGTAAGTTGCAAGTAAATTTACTGCTCGGGCAAGTACAATTTGAAAATGTATAATTTTACTTGCCCAAACGGACCAGTAGCGAAAAAAGTTTTTGTGGAAACTTTATTGAGTTGAGTTAATGTAATTATGCAGACACTTACTACTTGGTTAGTCTGTATCTCTGTCTGTGCATACATGGTTACATGTTGTGTACGTGATGTTTTACTTCTGAGTTTGCTATCAGTATATTGCTCTAAGCCGAGATACGGCTTCTTAGATAGTGCAGAAACAAGCCCCTATTAGCCAACTGATAATGAGAAAAAGACTTCCAAGCATGAAGCCTGTCATAGAGATAAAAAGCCCAGATAAAACCAATTGAATCATGCTTTTGGAGTGTGAGTTCAATGCAAAACCCGAGATAAGTGTCAAAGTAATATTGAGGAAGACGTTTGTCTTCATGCATTTCTTCACTTGGTAATGGTAAGTAAGATAGATTTAAGATGTTGAAAGATGATAAAACAATGAAGACTGTTTCTTGTTTTCTTCTAACTTTAAAATTGTGAGTTTGACCTCTACTTCTTATTCTTTTCTCTCTTGCTGAGCACTTAAGTTACTTTCTCCCTTTCAAACCATTTCTCTACTACTCCTGTCTTCCTCATTGCCGTATTTGCCTCATTTCCTTACCTCTTCATTCCCACCTTTTCATTTCATGCCTAGTTCCTTTCCTTATTTGTTTATACTTCTTCATCTCCCTATCCGGTAGCCTCATCCACGTTTGTTATATTCCATTATAAACGTATTATCATCATTCATATCATTAATGAAAAAAAGTAAGCACAATTTACTAAATTGTTACTATACTCCTGTTTCTAAGCTTTACTTCGCCAATTCCCCAAAAAACTTTGGGTGTAAAGTTGTTATCTCTAATGTGATTTTAGTTTGTTTATAAACTAAATGATAACTTCAATATAAGTTGCATATGAAGGTTTTTACATTTCTATTGTGCTTTACTTCTTGAGAGATGAGATGTTCATATATTTGCAATGTAACTAGTAGAAAGTGAATTACCATGATTATGGCATTAAAAAGTAATGACAAATTAAAAGGCTCAACTTAAATGTTATCATTGCACCATTAGATCTTTTCCACATCCCATGTTACCAATAGTCTAGTAGGTTTTTGCTTAACATGGCTTCGTTAAACCGTACTGGGAGTACGAGTGCACTATATAATGATTTAACAATATTTTATAGATAGTATCTATCAATGTATTCCCTCAAGTTCGCAAATTAAATCTTGGTTATATTAAGATGGGACAAATTTGTATTTCCCCTCCCCGTTCCTGATTACCCATATCTGCTTGTGCGCGGCAGACTCATTCAGATATCAGTTCATAAATCCAGGCTGCGTTTTCTGCAAACCTTTTTCCTTTTTCAATGAAAGCAATATATGTATTATACACAGTAGTTAAGTTTTACAGAGTGAGTTGTAAATTTTAATGGGATTTGATCAGGGGAAGTTAATAATAGTTCACTGGGGAAATAAGTTGTGAGATTGTCGAATACGGCAGCAAACGATAGAGAATTAAGATGTGGGACGTTCGCGGAGCCAGGGGACTTTGCGCATCGTGCATGTTCATGGTTTGTGGGATTCAAGTTCTGAGACATTCGCAAACAGTCTACCTAGTTCATGTCTACGTGCACGTTAAAGTGTTCCATTAACATTGTCAAATTCTACCATTTGAAGTCACTTGGAGTTTTCCGATTTACATTATTTTGTGCCTTGTTGTTTGGCTTACAGTTAGAAGAAGAGTGAAATGGGTTTAGATTTTTCATATTTTCCCCGAATTATGGAGGTATTTATGTTTAAATTGAAAAGCATTCCGGAAACACCTTTCGATGTCAAAATCAGTGGGCAGTAGGTGATCAAATCTGGACATATACATGTAAATGCTCACTTTTTTCACTAGGTAAACAGCATTCCATTTCTATTTTCCTTGAAACATTCACACATCATTCAAAAGAATCATGCAATGATATATTTGAAGTCTCAAACATCACATCTTGGAAAAATCTCATGAAGTTAATTGATCACTCTTTAAAAGAATGTCTAAGCCGACACGCAATGCACAACGCAAGGGATGGAAATACATGGTATATGTTCAATGCTGTCAGTCTGTTCCATCGCATCACATCTTAACTCCTTTGCCGATCTTTCTGATTCATTTGCAGTTTGATTATCATTTAGTTTATCTCGAGACGAAGGAGCTATCTCTGTAAACATATTTGCCAGTTTTCTTGGAGATAAAGTTTTTTTAATGGGGAATTACTGAGTACACTTCTGGCAATTTAAGCACACAAGGACAACATTTTAATAACTTCATAATCCAGTCCCATATCTCACTGTTTACTTGAAGATTAAACATTTCAGTCATAAATTGTGTTAGATCATCGTTTCAGAGAGATATAACATGAAAAAAATGTTATAGTTTGAACAATTTAATACAAAATTGTCTTGCTTTTCATTTTTTTTATTGGAAATTGAACATAATTTACATAATTACACATTTACTAACCATTTTTGTTAACATATGAAATTTCTCATTGCTGTATTCAATTTGATCATGTTCATTTTAATTGAAACAAAAGTATGCTATTTTGTTATGTTATGTTTTACATTATTTAATCCTTACTGGTTGTAATCAGGGCATATAATTCCTTATATGGCAAATTGTCTTTGAGATCCCTGAGTATAACAGACTGTACATGCTTTGATAGTTTGATAATGAAAGTTCTACATTTTGAAGTTTGACAAAGTTAAGTTTTCATAATTTTCTTGTGAAGATCCTCATAACTTCCCTAACTGTTACACTTCCCTATACTTTACTATAGTAAAATATTAATATTTATAAGTGATTTCTATTTATAAATGTTAACTTTGCTACATTAGTTACTGAACAAGATTGGAATGGTGGGCGTCAGTGCAGCAATACAGCAGTGCAGTGGTAATTCTGTGTCAGGTTGCTTTCAACCAACACACATTTCAGCTCGGTGCACAGAACGTCAAATTATTTAATTTTGTCTAAAATCAGGACAAATTTGCATTTCCTCTTGTAGGAAGAGAGAGCTCTGAGAGTGGAAATGAATGGGAGGGTATGGCCCGCCCCCTGTCATCACCATGTAATGAATGATGTACGTGTGTGGGTGTGTGTGTATGTGTGGACGGCAGTGGTGTAGCACCGGGAGGGAGGGGGGGCATATGATGATCACATGTCCCCAATAATTTGACAAAAACATGAAAAACATATATTATGGGTAACATCTTGTTTAAAAATAGAGAAATACATATTTAAAAAAATCTTGTCTGCCCCCGAACAGTCCAACCATGCTACGCCAGGGGTGTAGGGGGGGGAAGCAAGGAGTAGAAGGGGGAGATATCAAATGGGTACCAGACGAAAGAAGGAATAAGGATGGCAAGGGATGGAAGGGGTCAGGGGATGAGGGTGGTTGAATGAGACATCATCTAGAAGGGATCATAGCATTTGGGGGGGGGGGGGGGGTTGGATAGGAAAAAGCCAAAGGAAAAAGGCAGAGTCAGGGGTAATGAGGGAGGGATTGAAGGGGGGTGATGAAAGGGATGGACAGAAGAGGATGGGAAGGATTATTATTAAGGATAAAGAGAAAAAATGAGAGATATACAGGAGTGAGGGTAAGGGAGATATTAAAGACAGGGGTTGAACATTTGTTAATAATGCCATCGATAGTTTTAAATACATAAACAGTTTGCCAAAAATAGTAAATTGGTGCATGCAAGTATTATCAATCAAAGTAAGCATAGTTAGGCCAAAACAAATAAATTGTTGGATTGGAGTAACGGGCAACCAAACATTAGGGTAGGTCGGTAGGGTTTTTGTTTTCTTTGTTTTTTTCTTTGTTTTTTTTAGGATTCACACAAATACACAAAAAACACACATATAACACACAAATAACACATATCGCAAAATTAAAATCAATTTTTTTTTTTTAATTAAAAAAAAAAAAAAAAAAAAAAAAATCAGAAAAAACCTTTAGGGTCGGCGGTATTTTTAGGGTCGGGCGGGTTACGCCAATCCAAACCATTTATTTTTCATGGCCTTGGGGGCTGCATCTCCCATAGTTTTCATTAATATGGGAAGAAGAGAAATTATGAAAACTTTATCAGGACAGGTCAACCCTAGTCAAACTTATATTTCCTGTCTCTCCAGACAAATACCTAGAATGATAAACTCTCAAAAACTGATAAGATGGGACAGTTACCCCAACTCTAAACAATCAGATCTTGTTTCATTATGATAAAATAAAATGTGACTGAAGAGAATGTTTATATAAAAAATGATGAAAGTCTCGAAAACAATCAGATTTTCTGTAATTATGATAACAAAAATAGAGATGTGAATGTTTACGCCGAATGATGGAAGTGTTATCGTTATCTTATCCTGACTACAGAAGGCTGTCTGCTGGTATGGTGGAGAAAGAAACCAAGTTGAACTCTTCAAGACTGGTCTGTTTATATCCCACACAGGGAGCTGCACTCTCATTATAGCCTTCAAGCAAGGCTTTGGGTGGCTGTTAAAATTACATTTAGGGGAGCTGTGCGCTGGCCTATGACTTTGTTCCAATTGTTCATGGATCTGGAAGCAGCTTGTTACAAATGTTAGTGTGGAGGCCTTTACAAAAGACTATATTATCCTATGTTTCCTATGCTGGACGATGTATCAACTCTGTTGGAAGGAAATCCTGTAGGGAAAATGGTTTAAATCTCCAATAGTCGCCATTTCAGAGCCACATCATGAATAGCCCAACATTAATGTTAAATTAAGGGTCATTATAAATAAAATGTTCTGTAAAGTATTCAGGATAAGGTTCAAAGAAGGTTATTAATGTCATTAAATTATATGGTGTTTCATGGTAAGTTTAATATGCCCTATATCTCCATGGGTATCTCTACGAAGAATAAATCATAGCTATGAAATGGCACCCTGTCTGGTTTATCACAATGACTTGAGACAGTCTTATCTCCTGCAGATAGCCTATTAAAGATAAAGATACTGTCCTTGGGGGACATGCTTTTCTTATCCTGTGGGATAGTCTGAATGCAGAAAACATTTTGTTCGCAATTATGCCACGCTTGCCCATAACCTAACCCTAACCCTAACTCTAGCCCTAACTCTAACTCTAAAGCCGACCGCACACTACACGATCCGAGTCCGATCCGACGAACAACTGAGTATCTGAACTAATGCCATGTGCGCATATTACATGGATGGAGTATTGTTCAGATACTGATTCGTTCGTCGGATCGGGTCGGATCGTGTAGTGTGCGGTGGGCTTTACCCTAACCCTAACCCTTACCCTAATCCTAACCCTAGGCCGGGTGCCAATGGCCACCAGAAACTTCATTTGGCCACTTGAAACTCTTGTATTGGCCACCAACAAATGAGGATTTACAACACACAAGCCTATGGTGGGTGGGAGTCTATCTGATGTCTCATTTTGGCCACCTAAACGAAAAGCTTACTTGGGAGAGCCCTGCAAAATAATGGCAATGCAATAATTAGTCCGAAAAAATCAGCCAATGTTTTGAGGGTTCTTTGACGATTTTTTTCTCACCCGGGGTGCGTGGTATGACGTCATATTAAAGGACCCACCCCCCCCCCCCCCCCCCCCCCCCCATAACGAGGTGGATTTTTCTGTCTATGCAATAATATGATAGCTCCTTATTTGAAATTTCAGTCCAGCAAAAAGTACTCTGCACCTAAAATCCTAAATTGTCCATAAATTATATCTAGATCTGTAACTTATTTAAAAGAAAAAATTATTTGAATTATAATCAATTATTTACAATCCTCTAAATCTAATGATGGTACTTATTTAGCTTACAATCAATGTTAGTAATTGAATTATAGAGTAACCGTGGCAACCTTCGATTATCAAGTTATAAAAGTTGAATTCTATTTTTTGGGCTGGGTTCGCTAGGGAGACTATATTTCCTTGTTTGTAAAAAGTGTAAACATCACTATCTGTGCGTGATCCCATTAAGATAAGAAGGAGCCATTACAGCCCTTTGCAATATTTCCAAGCGATAAGGCATGCCAGGTTCTGGCAAGTTGTGCTTCCATCATGAACAGACAGAAAAAAGCATAACCTGGGCCAATTTTATCTATTAATTATGTTCGTGTATATGGATTATATTTTGTTTTAATGTAGGGCTCCTTGTATGACCTCACTTTAAAACAACAACAACAACAGCAATACAATGTAATGTGTTTTTACTGTTAACAACATGGACAGTTCTGAATTTAATCTTTTTTCAAAAGTTATTGGTTAGATTTTTGGTGAGTGGTGAAATAGCAAGAATTTACATATTTTTAAAGACATATTATCATGAGACATTGATGTTGATGCAGTACTACTAAGTAAAATATGCATCTTTTTAATATGTCTGAATGTTCTTGCACAACTTGTATTCTGAAACTCGGTAAAATAATCCTACACATGTACGTTCATGAACGCACGATCAGCAATAGTGGATGAAATGACTTCCTGTAACAAAAATATCAGTGCAAAGTGTTACCTGGAAACAAAGAGTTATTTCATTTTGTCACCAGTACCATGGAATTGATACAGACAATGTTTTGCTGGAAGGGGGGGGGGGGGGGGGGGGTGGGGGGGTGGGGGTTGCCCAAATTTCTTTCTTTTCTTAAAGTAATTTCTGCCCAAGTACTGTGATTTTCTAGTAAAATGCAATTTCATTACTGTCATAATTATTTTGTATTTTACTCAGTTTTAAGTTAACAAATTGGCCTTATTATTTTGAAGAATAATATTACAAACTACGGTCAAACCTGTATAAGTGGTCACCTGTCTAAAGCAGCCAAGTGAGCTAACCTGCCTATATGGCCACCAAAAGTGATCAAAATCAGTCTTATGGAACATGTCTTTAAAGGTCCCTTGGTTACACCAGCTACTTTTCTTGCTTCCTTCGGGTGGCCACTATAAACAGGTTTGACTTTACAGAGGTCACCTGTCCACAGTGACCACTATTCTTGTTTCCCTTAGATGGTCACTATACACAGGTTTGATAGTGAGTAATATTAATATTATAATTTTATGAGTGACAAATTTGTACTCGTCATACTAATCGATCAATATAGCTATTCATTTATGACACAGCCGTTTGCCACCTGCACCGCTGCGTCTCAGGTGTAAATACATATTTGCTGTTCATACCTGTATAATGACTTGCTAATTATTCTTCAATTTATCTGAAATATTGATCTGTTATTCCAGTAATTACCTGTATGTTGACTTGCGATATCCCAAATGCATGCCAATAACTGATACTCTTGATAGTAATTAATCTATACATTATTAAGCATATTTTCTTAGCTTACCTAATATTTCTAACCCCTCGTGAATTAAGGGAAAAGAAGGGAGGCGGTCTTGCCTCTGCCTTTTGGAACAAATGATAATTTGAAGGTGTTAATATCTTAAAACGCATGGAATTGCTGAATAGTTTATCTCACATTTTCATCTTAATGTGACTTTGCAAAATGGGGCAGATTGGCAGCGCCCTCTAGGGGTTTGTGTCAGCAGTCGGCAGTAGACAGACCTGTCCGAGTACCGCAGGTGAGCGCGATACCATGGTGATTCAGACAGAGTTTGCGATAAAGTGACTGGGGAGGGGAGGCTACCTACATACCATAGGTACACCTTTTTTATGGTAGTCATCTTCTAATCAGCCGCAGACTTCAATTATTAGTAGAAAATCCAGAAATACAGAAAATTATGTCAAACTTAGTCACCTTTTTATGGCAGTCATCTTCTAATCGGCCGCAGACTTCAATTAGCAGAAAATGCAGAAATGTATACAGAAAATGTTGTAAAAGGTACACCTTTTTATGACAGTCATCTTCAATTGGCTGCAGGCTTCAATTAGTCGGGTATAAATTAGTATAAATTAGTATGAAACATTATTTATCCATTAAATGTACAACAAATTATCAGCAATTCCATGAGATTTCAGGATTAAACACATGCTATTTTGTTAATTTAATTGTAAAATTGTAAAAGTAAATTGTTTAAACTTTGAATAGAGGTATAACACAAGTTGTCTTACTTTCAAAATCATGTTTCTTCACTATGTCTTCAGGAGTATCATAATTAATACTTCCTTTATTTCTCATATTTTTGTAGATGAATAGAATGTAGTATTTTAGCTGAGCTGATCTTTCTTTTTCACTTTCTTTGAATTTTACTCTTCTTTTCCTTTGTTTGAGTCAAGATAAGTCTATTCAATTAACTTAATTTGGTCTTTGGCTGCTCTGTAACCCCAATAACCCAGTGTCCTCTAGTACCTACTTGTAGTTAACAAAAATTCATGTTCTAATAGATCATAATTCTCGTCACATAGATACCATCAGTGCCTTCAGTTACATTCTATCTGAACATGTACCCAACTTTCCACTTAGTTTTAGGGTAGAGATAGGGGGGAATTTCTAACAGAAATGTCTTTGGCACGATGTTAAATCAATAGATCAAATCTTTTACCCTATGGGCAGTAAAAGTGTTACGCTAACTGTCACGTATGCATTGCATCATGTTTTAATATTGTATGCCTTGATCTATGTGAGTTTGGTTTTGTTGTTTTCTGTGATGTAAGTTTGTGCGAATAACTTTGCATTTGGACTAGATGCATTTAAAAGGTGTGTGTGCGCGCGCGCGCGTGTGTGTGTGTGTGTGTGCGCGTGTGTGCACATGTGTGTGCCCATATAAAGTTTTCCACCGTGTCTGTTGTCTGTGTGTGTGTGTGTGAATTTGATATGCAGTAATGCATGCTTGACAAATTCATATTTCATCTTGATAACGAATCCTCGGAAGACAGACTAGACGGTCTGCGTTTACGAGATGAGTATTCATCTTGATGGGAGGTACATGTATATGAAGGAAAAAAGGTCCAAGATCTAGGTACATGATCGTGTATTAAAAAGATGAAACCCGCGCAGAAAAACAAAAAATTGACCCAAGTCACGGTGGCAGTCCCATGTGTTATGTCAATCATGGGAATCCATATCTAACTGCGTATCAGTTGAAAGATAAGTGAGGACTAATCAGCGCAGGCATGTTATTCTCCCCCTGAGCATGCACAGCTCGCTCGTCACGGTGAACATTACAAATCAGCTAGCCCTACTTCCCTCGGTCCCATTAACCCTCCGATTACCCTCTCCATATCAGCTCACTGTTGAGTCATACACCAATCTGGGGATGCCTGATAATCAGAGGGGTAAGATATCCCGACTTCCTCTCGTTCTGTTAAGATATCTCTTAAGTAAACATGACTTGTACTTTTCCTTAGGCATAAGGAAGGCCAGTTAACACCCAATCTCTGGGAGTTGCAAAGAAAAACATATAACATATACCCAAAATAGTAGAATAGACAGTTTGTTACTGATAACATTATAATTGTGAGTCGGTTATCTTTTTAATTGTGCGTGAGTTATCTTTTTAATTTTGCTTTCTTATCAGAAAGGCCCTACATGAGATTTCCATTGTTTCCCATCGTGTGATTAATAGTATTTAGGATTGTTTCATTCCACTGTTTAAATGATAAATTTACAAACCCACTGGTTCTCACTTTTACAAACTAATGAGATATCTTGATAGCAGTAATAACAGTAACTAGGGTCAGTTATCACTGATAAGATACAAATACTGAAAAGTGTTTATTTTTAGATTATCTGGACCTATATATGAGTGCAAAAACAGGCTATTGTCTACAACCCATGTTTAACAGAACTTACTGGCTTTTAAAGTGAACAATATACAGTCAAACCTGTGTATAGTGACCGCCTAAGGGGAACAAGAATAGTGGCCACTGTAGACAGGTGACCTCTATAGACAGGTTCCATAACACTGTTTTTCTCTGCATGGGGATCACTTTTGGTGTCTGCCTTAATAGACAGGTGGCCACTAAGGCAGGTTTTACTGTACATCATTTTTTTTACATATCAGTAATAATTGAAGTGATTATGATGATAATTTATCCCAAATATTGTTATTATTTCATAATTTTTGTATCAAAGGAAAGCTATGATGAGTTCTTTCAAATAGTATACAAATCTAAATTGGGTCTGCTTTTGCCGGAGGCAGTCACCTATATTCTGAAAGGTGGGCCGTAACAATTAACCCACTGTCAAAATTGCAAATGAGCTATCATTGTTCCTTGCTGGGCAGTATCTCACCCTGTTCTTTTTGACATTTTACATTATTATTTATGATAAATTATCTTCAGTTCCCACTAAATTTCACCTTGTTATTATTTTCCAACTTTTCAAAGATTCTACTGTCAAAGGCTTCCAACATAAAAAGAAAAAAATTATTGTTCAGTATTTCTGATAAAATTAATTTGTTTCTCACCCCTTATCAACCCAATTTTTGTCAACTTTTCATAGTATTTTATGAAATATTTCCCCCCTTTAAGAAAAAAATTATTACAGCATATATATTTATGAAATATGATTTGGCCCACCACAATATCCCCGGTGGTGCTTATCTTCAAGGAAATCTCTTTGTTGTTCACACTCTCCAGGTGTTTCCTTATCTGTATTTATATCTCCATACATCAATGGCCGCATATCTTATCTTGCCTGCCATCTACACAAACCCACAGTCAATCTCTAGATCCAAGGATTTCTCTCTTTTCCTCTATATAAACCATTTTCTAAACCTCTGCGTGGATATTATTTCCCTTGTGGATTTTTGCTCATATGATTCTTGTTTTTTGATCTTTATAAAAGGCTTTAAAGATTCGCCCTGTGATTGTATTCTAGAATGTCTTGGACTATTAGTACACGTGACATTTGATATTCAAGTTTGAGCACTAGTTCACATTACATATACAGTATACTTCAATTTTTTAAAGAAAATAATAGTAATCAATGAAAATAGAGCAAAGAAACTATTGAATTGATTAAGGTTAGACCTAAATTTAAATTAGAACCCTAACCTATACATGCAGTGTAGCATTTAATTTGTATGTTAGATTTCTTTTTACTCGATTTGCACGATTTCTCTCTCAGAGGTTTTTTTTGTAGTCATCAGTGCATGTTAGAATGCTTTTCTGATTGATGTCTTAATCAGATTTATTAACTTTGAAAATACAAAGTTCTCACTTAAGATCTGATTTACAATGAAAAAAAAAGGCTCAGAACAACAAATCAATGTCTGTGTAGGAATAGTAAAGATAATATAAAGCAACTTACAATTGTATATGTAGGTTGCAATGCATTTTACTCCTGCGATTACGATCATATCCTCCATGGCCCCAAATTTGTATGAAAAATAAGAAGAATTTGCGGGAGAGATAAGGGTTTACTCAAAAACCGAGATATGATCGCTACTCAGATCCAACCTTGCTACAAAAGAAACTTGATGACTAATGGAAATGTGATGTGAGCGTCGATAAGATGCAGAGGGAGATCATATCTGCGTTCTGTGGTACAGATGGCAATATTGCTCCCCAACTGGTGTTCAACCCTTTCAGTACACAACATTCAAACGCCTATTGATTAGCTATACGTTACTATAACCCATGGGTGGGAGAGGGTTTATAATAGAGAATACAAAGACATAACAAGAGGTAGAGGGGGTAGAGTGTTGGAGAAAGGGTTGGAAAGAGGAATTTCCTGATATGAAGGAACTGTTGTGGTAAGGCTATATTCCATTCAAATACCAACAACTTCCTTCATAAAAATCCTTTTCTTATTTTGTTGTTTACTTCACCCGTTTTAAAGGGGAATTCCGCCCCAGAAATGTGATGTTTGCTATAAAATGAAGTGAATATGAAGAATCATGATCGAAAATCTGAGTCAAAACGGTGGAGCAATAAAAAAGTTATGACAGGATGAACTTTGCTCCGATTTTTAGTATCGTTCGCAATTGCCATCGATCGTGACGTCACTTGCGAGCTGCAGCCATTTTGACTTCTACATGGAAATTTAAACAAAATTAAATTTTCTTAATAACAAAGCAAATTTATGAGCTTACAAATTCCAAAGAGGTTGGCCCATCGATATTATTCTATGAATTCGTGAAAACAAGCAGAGAAAATTAATTTTTAGCAACGAAAATGAGAAATAAGTGTATTTTCATGTACTAAAGGCATGGCGAGTTGCTTGTCAATGATGTTGCATATGGCGGCAATTTTGAAACGATCGCTCATTACTACATGATGTTCAAATCGGTATAACTCCCGTGTTTCTTGTCCGATTTTGATCAAATTTTCACCAATTATGCCTCTTATTCTGCTTATTCAAATAACGAATGGTTTTATCAGGCCCGGACTACCCCTTTAAGAACTTCCTTCTTAAAACCACCTTTCTAGTGCTTGATCTGATTGATATGGACCAAAATAATTGCCGAAAGAAATTACTTTTTTTTTAAAGCAAAAACTGTTGAACCATTCTGGGGCACACATCCTCCATACTCTATTGAAACCACTTAGCGCCTTGGTATTACAGGTAGATGAGGTAAGATAAGGGACTTAACGGTTTGTACCTTAGCGATAAGAGGACATGTTCTCAGGTGTGCATCATAACTCTAGAAAACAAACTAGCCAAAATCTCCGAGCCCTACATCCTCCAAACTTTCCTGATAGTTTTATTTTTGTTACAAAGTCATGTTTTTGTGATAAGAGATTAGTTTCTTACAGTATACATGTACAGAATTAGATTTTAAGATATTACAAAAAAATCATATTTTGTGATAAGAGAATAGTTTCTCAGGTGTGCATCAAAACTCAAACAAACTAGCAAAAATCTCTGGGCCCTACATCCTCCAAACTTTCCTGATAAGTTTTATTCACGTCGTTTGAATATTACATGTACCGAAGTTGACTTTTAGATATTATAAAGTCATGCTTTTGTGATAACAGAATAGTTTCTTAAGTTGGCTTCAGCATTAAACAAACTAGCAAAGTGTCTGGCACATGTTCATCTTACATATTTATTGATTTCCTTGTTATACTCCTTTCTGTTTAACAGTTCTCTTAGTATAATACAGGCATATGGATGTGATAATAATGATGTTGTATACCCAAATAGCACTACTGTTTTGCTGTTATATAACATCCACTTAAAACCATAATCATAAGATTTTTCCAAAAGTGATAATTGAGACTTCAATCATATTGATTTTCATGACAATCAAAAAGCGTTCCTGGAATGCTTTTCATTCAATCATTAATATCTCCATACTTAGATATATATATACATTTACAAAATAAAAAACCTATTTCATTCTTCTGTTACTATGAGCCACACGCCAAAGTACAAGATACATTTTTGTGAAAGCTTCAAGTGGTTTGCGTTGGTTTTGAGTTGACACAGTTAATGAATCACTTTAATAATACTAGGCTGATGGATATGATAATTATAATTATGTTGTATTACCCAAATAGTGCTTACCTGTTTATATAGACTGTTATCTAATATTCACTAAACACCTATTTATATTACAGGTAGATAGTCTTGAGTATAAAGTTTTACCCATGTGAGCATCAAACTCAAACAAACTAGCAAGTTACACTTCTGGAACACACATCCGGCAAAATATGCTAGAACTCACTTAGCAACTATTAAAATTACAGGTAGATTTGTGAGATAAGAGAACGTAAAGCTGTACCTTTTTGATCATCAGATTGGTGCTCGGGTATTCATCAGGAAAGATCTAGGGGAGTGTAGTCTTATAAAGCAGACACAATTTGACTACTTATGAGATATATCCCGAAATGGTACATGAATTTTACTTCTAGGATTGTATGGGTGTTAACCTTGTATGTATATAGGGACAATGTTTCTTTCTAAAATACGAGATCCATGTCCTATTTGTTAGAAAATACCAGAGTGTAATAGAACAAAAAATAAGACCTCGGAGCCCTGAAACATAAAAAAGATTCACAGCTAATTTGAGGATTAATCAATGTATGGTACGATCATTTAATTGATCTAATAAATTGATCACGTGAATCTGTATGTTACAGGGCACTCAACAACTTTGTGGATACTGGCAAACACTTTGGAGTCTGGACAGTGTGTTCTCTCATTGCTTATTGATAGTGTTGCATTTGGAGACGTCAACTCAAAATTACTTTATTGTCTTACATGATTCCTTCCATCTCTAGGCCCAAACTATAATTGTTTCACATACGTGTATTTTTTACACTAATTGGAGAACACACTCTCATTTCAAACTTATTTAAGGAGGGAAATTTTTTAGCCTGATTAAAGGGTACCACCACCCAAAAATAATATTTTTATAAATGAAATGTAACATCTTTAATCAACAAGTTCATACAAATATATTTCCAGAAAAAAATATATAATTGGAAAATGCATCACCATTCTATTTCTAAAGCATGCGCTCATAGGTCTGCATGTTCGAGACTACTTTGTCCAGAGCGAACGAATCGCCTGGGATTCTATTGAGTAGCATTAATTGGCACACTCGCAAATGTTTGGCCCGTACGGAACCAGGAAATAGTAGTGGTTCCGTAAGTGGTGGTAATTAATTGTTTTGTTTATGAATTACACAACCCTTTGCCAAATGTTGGGTATCTATTTGATATCACAAAATGGTACCAAAACATATAATTATGTGTTGTTCTTTGCCTGGTGGTCCCTTTTAAACAGACTAATAAACATACCGTCACTGGAAACCTGTGGTGGACTCTTTATTAGGCTATTTCCATTTCAACATGTAGGAGGAAATGGGTCAGGAGAGATTGTATGGGGAGCAATCTGGCCAGGCATCTATATAGTTCACTCGTTGTTTGCAGAAGGAAATGTTGTCTTTCATCTGTGGGCGAACTCTTGAGTAAACCGAAGTGTAGATTACTTCTCTCTTTCCCCCTAGATGATGACGATAAACCCCCCTGTATCTTGGAGTATTGATGGAAGACTGACTTTAGGCTAACTTCAAACCTGATTGAATATCTCATTCTTGTGTTTGTTTCTCTTAATATCTGTTTGAACTTAAACTGTGCTTTCTTAGTTCTTACAGTATGATATATTGTGAGATCGAATGTGTTCCACATCATATACACATTTTCAAACTAAAAGGTCTTGTATGTTACTATGTTCTGTGCCAAGTTTAAGTAAGGATGTTTTGTTTTTGATAAGAGTATTGATGGAAGACTTTAGGCTAACTTCAAACCTGATAGTCTTTCTTATGTTTTTTCTCGTATCTGTCTGAACTTACACTGTGCTTTCTTACTGAATTGAATGCTAGATTGTGTGAGTGGGATGTCATGTGAAATACATTGCATGTACATATAAAACTATATGCTATAAATATGATCTTAAACCTGATACACTTTCTAAGGTTTTTCTCTTATCCGTTTGAACTTACACTGTGACTTCCTTGTGCATGATAGGCCATGTTTAAAACGTGAAAGACTTGTCTGGGCATAAAGCCCAAGTCAATGTTTATGTAAAGAAACCATTGTTTTGAATTGTTCTTTTCAGTTGTATTTAAAAATAGGGCAGAATTAGAATATTTATCAACATTTGCTAGAAGATGTAACAAATAAAATGTGTTCAGTATTTATAAATGAAAACATTATAAACATAGAAAGATAGTACAATAACACATTTCAGTTTGGGGGGGGGGGGGGAACACGCAAGGGAGAATAAATTATTTTGCATGCATGCTTGAGTTGTGAGAGTTTCTTCTTGCAAAGTGTAGTGAAATATAATTTTGCAGTAAAATAAAGACACTGAACATTAAATAAAGGTTATTCTTTTCAGTAGGCAAAGACAAAGATGGGAATAGAGAGAAAGCGAGAGGGGGGGGGGGGGGGAGAGGGGGCAGTGAACAAGACAGTTATCATCAGGCGGAAGGGTAGAGGAATGAGTGCTATGTATGAGGTCTAGTCCTAATCTGTAATGTCCGACTTCCAGTGATTGATTGATTGATATGATAGATATCTGTGGCTAGTGCCTCCATGGCATGCATGCTCTTGTGATATTCTTAGATTCTTTAGAACTGTTTTTTTTTTGTTCTGGTCCAGAAGGCAGAAGTATGTTAACCCCTTACATATGAGGACCGGGTGTGCCATACAAAGTCTAAGGGGATTCCAGAATCATGAAGGGAATTGGTTAAAATCTCCTGCCTTTATAAGATGATATCTATAGCCTATAGATGATTTCAGTTTGTACTCTGCATTACCTGGAAATTTGTATTAAAAAGTAAGTCAAAGTTCAATTTTATTTCACATAAATCTCTTATTAAAAACACATACAGAACATGGTAAAAAAATATACTTTAATTTGTAAAGGGTCATTCTGAGTAAAATCACCCAAGGATTTAATTGCACCCGTTTCGATTTTGCTCAAATTTGGCGTAAGGGGTAATTAAGATTTTAAGAGCCAAAATGTTCAGTTTCAGGCCGATCTGCACAAAGGATTTCATTGCACCTGTTTCGATTTTGCTCAAATTTGGCATAAGGGGTAATTAAGATTTTAAGAGCCAAAATGTTCAGTTTCAGGCCAATCTGCACAAAGGATTTGGCGCTACAGTACATCCAATCTTGATGTTTATTTTGTTTATCAAAATGGGTGTGGCTATCAATTTTCAAGTGACGATTGCTCGACGACCACCACTAATATTACAATAATTTTGATCACACTTGTTGTAGGTGTCATTGAACTCATAATAATTTGGACTAGAAAATCAGCAGTCATTCTGAGTCCTGAATCTAATCTGAAATTTTAACTGCACTTTGTGTGGGTATCCAAACAGGGGGAAATTGCTAACATATGTTCCCTGTTATGTCTGGGCACTACGAAATTTGAATATGGGTAATAGGTCCATACTAGTACGTTGGCATCAGGACTTAATGAAATACTTCCCCTCAAATGCTATGGGGATTCATTTTCTCTTTAATCGCCACTTTTTTGTATCAGATTGGTTTGAATACTTTGAAAATGGCATATCTTGTTTTCAGTGAGAACGATCATAAATCCTTGATTTCTCTAAAATATGAAAGATGAAGTTATGATGGATGTGTTGATTTATTGGACGTCAGACACTCAAACTCTACCTGCATCAATAAAATCCATCTAGATCATTTGTAAAGGAACACTGCACACTTTGCTGAACATTATTTGTTATGAGAAATTAATTTATAGACAATTTCATAGACAATAGACAGGTCTGCATCTAACCTAAACATTTAAAGGAATCATTCATTCTTATATTTTTATATCTTCGTTATAATGAGAGGAAGGCATTTTAGTGACGGGCCAATTGTTGCAAGTTGTGTGTACAAACATGCATACATTTCTTTGAAAAGGTGATAAAACAAGTGAATAAATGGAAATACTTTGATGTATATATCATTGAAAGTGTGCCAAAAATAATTAAAATCAGATTATACAGTATATATCTATTACGCCATCTCCTTCCTTTTTAACTTCCTAGAAATCATTTAGTTCTACCTATGGCTATGACTTTTCTATCATTTTCAAACATAATTCCGTAATTATTCAAGATATAATATATAATGTATACAAAAAGTATTAATAAAATATATCAGCGAGCGCTCCAGAGTTTTGTTTTCTTAATATATTTACGTGAGTGTCTTGGTGGTAATCTAGATTGAAGGCCCTCTGCATTGCCACCCTGATAGAGAGAGAGAGAGAGAGAGAGAGGAGAAGGCAGTAAAAAATTTATCCTACGAATGATGACAATTTCAAATTATCTCTGGGCTCACTGGGGAAAGGGCTCTTATCATGGAGTCTAGCTGCTTTGGAGTTGGCCCTAAATAACAGGAAGTGCTTTATCAGTCTGCTTTATCAGAGAGGTTGGACGGGGGAAAGTCACAGATGAGGCCAACTTCGTGGACACTTTTCCTTTCCTTTCACTTAATATCGACTCCCCCCTCTCTTACTCTTACTCTTTGAGTTCGTCTGCTTGCATGGATTTTGTTGATTAACTTTGCTGAGGCTTCTTCGAGATTCTTGTCTCTGTAGCATAGCTGTCTTAGTGATGTCAGTTATAACATTTGCGATGGTTTGGTTTGGTTTGGTTTGATGATGGTGCAGTGGCGCTATAAAGTAAGAACCCCATTTATTGCCCCCGGGACTAGTCCACTGCCTGGGAGGGGGGAGATAGCTTATCTCTTGGCTGGGAGGTGTGGCTCGCTGGCTAATTAATGAGGTAATGAATGAACGAGCGAATGGGGAGATTTGCAAGATGTGCAATCTCATGCAAAAGGTATAATATATAGTGCAATTACCGTTGCAGGTAATTACAACTTGTCATATTTCATTTAAAAAGTGAAATGACTTGCTTAGCTACAAAGTAATCTGGCACTAGGTTTTCTCTATGTCGCAAAGAGACTGTGCTGTAACGTTGTCATCTGGAGAGATCTTAGTGCGATTATGTCTCATCAGCGATGAAAGTGACAGATGCTGACAAAGTCACATGACTTTGTTTTATGATGAATCATGCAGCGGAGGATTTGGAATGCATTATTTTGTGTCTGCTCGTCTATATGAGAAATCTTGATTCTAATTTTACTTTTTTAAAACTTATTTGTTTAAATGAGTTTACATTTTAAAGCAGCATTTCATGAATATGTACTTGTGGATATAGTGCTCATTAGTGTATAATTATGACATTATGACACTATAGTTTACAAGAAAAATTTCTTTTAAAACTGATTATTTCCAATTTAAAAATTCACATTTAACAGTTTTATATCATAAATATAATTCTAAGCACTGTATTTAAGCAAGAAAGCAAATGTTATGCGTTACAGCATAACAAAATATATAAATTATTATCCAATTTTCTTGTCTTTTTAATTCCCGCAGCAGAAGGCGATGATGAGGAAACTCAGGACTCATCGAGCATCCCACCAACACTAGATGGGAACGGGGAAGAACAAGCATTGGACCCAGCAGAGATACTCAATCCCCCAACAAAAAGTGTCAGAAATTTAAATAATGCATCATTAAAGTAATATTATCTTATTTTTCTTAAATCTTCTTTTTATACCTGCAGCAGAAGGTGATGATGAGGAAACTCAGGACTCAACAAGCGCACAAACAACACCAGATGTGAACCGTGAATAATGATCATTGGAGAGTTGTCCTTCTCCCAGCAGAGATACTGAATCCCCCATCAAAAAGTGTCAGAAATTGAAGTAATTCATCATTAAATCATTATCATAATTTTCTTAAATCTTCTTTTTGAACCTGTAGCAGAAGGCGATGATAAGGAAACGCAGGACTCATCGAGCACCCCACCGACACCAGATGTGAACGGGGAAGAACAAGCAATGGACAGTTGTCCCTCTCCAAGACCCAGTAGCAGAGATGGTGTTGACTCCCCCATCAAGGCTAATGGACCAGTCCGAGATGAACCTCTCTCTAGTGGAAGTAAGATGGAATGGCCTGTGAAGAGGGGGACAATCCTAGGACCCTTCTGTGCAAGAGTGGAACTGGTGGCTGAAGAACGTGAGAGGAGTAGCACGGTTAGTATCAACTATAGAACTAGAATAAAAAGTGGCTAATAAATGAACTTCATCATACAAGCCCAAGAATACTAATTTAATTTTGAAGAATTTCAGAAAATAAAAATTACTGCCTTAAAATATAGCACCTGTTATAAACTGGTGCCAACAGATAGTATGCACCGTAATTCCTATTTATGTCTGGTGTGATAAAATATAATGAGAAATGTCATGATTTCCGGATAGGAAGTACGAGTTGAAAGCCATGAATGATCGTCTCAATACCCATGAGCCACTTTGAAGAATGCTCCCCTGGGAGTGGAGATGGTGCCTACAGAATGTGTTGGCTGGCGTTGTATAATAATAAGCGCTTAAAGGTACACTTGAGTATTCGTACTTCCCAAAATGCCCCTTGACACTAAATTGGTTGGTTTTATTTCCATTTGAAAGTTCATTGAATAAAACATTTAAAATGAGAATCATTCCCTTTCGAATGCTCTCATAGGTGTAAAACAGTCTTGAGTTGTAACAGATATTTTTGAATGATAACCGGGTTTTTACTTAGTCGTTTGTAATTTTCTATATACCTTTCGAGCATGGTGAAGTTATAACTATTAGTTTGTACTGTAATGGTGCAGGTTTTGGTTAATAAAATTCAGTTTGACCAAAACTCAACTATCCCTTTAAATATGCTATTGTATCATAATTATTAGGCACTATATAAATCAAACACCTGACTCTTATTCCATCTAAAGTTTGTTTTGTTTGTTTATTTTTCATATACTTACCAGATATGTGTTAGAGGCACAAGTGGAAGTGTATTCAGCATCTTCATTCTGGAAATGTACTCTAAGGAGGTTCTAAGCAAGACCCACATCACGCCAGTGAGCAAGGACAGGCCCAGGGCAGCCCTAGTCTACATCTACAAACCAGGTTAGTCTTGTTTCAGAACCATGCAAAAGTAAATGATTGTTTTGGTATCTTCATTTTGGAGTTGTACTCTAAGGAGGTTCTAAGCAAGACCCACATCATGCCAGTCAGCAAGGATGGTCTCAGGGGAGCCCTAGTCTACATCTACAAACCGGGGGGGGGGGGGGGGGGGGGTGTATTCTGAAAATTGTCTTATCTTTTGTCATAAGTCCATAAGATAATACACCGCTAAAATTGTCATAAATCGGTATTCTGAAAATTGTCTTAAGGATATCTTTTCTTTCCCTGACCACGCAGATTATTGATGAGTTAACCAATCAAAATCGTTGTTACAAAATGTTAATGTGCTCCCTCAGCCAATCAAAGTGGGTTAAATTGCGTTTGCATCGCATGTTCTTTAAATGCGCGCACAAATGCGATTTTCAATCAACATTCAAGAAATTTATATTTTTTGGTCAAAGAGTATTTTTGTAAGGATAGGATTCTCATATGGTTATATTTTCAATGGAATTTTCTCCCCCTTATTCTAATTTTCTAACTTTTTCTCACATACACACTCTCATGCACACAACAAACATGGGGAGCTCTTAAAAATCTCAAATAAATGTCTTAAAATATTTTGTAACAAGATATAACAAAAAGAAAATACAGCCCCATAGCTGTCTCAGCATATGAGTACAATTTATGATGAGATAAAAGAAAAGAGAGTTTTCAGATATTTTTGACACAATATGACACCTGCTTGCGCAAAAGCGCTGATCAATTGCGTGGCAATGCGCGCTAGCTGATAGAGGTTAACAAACTTTCAGAGATAATACAAAAGTTATGTGAGTTTTCAGAATACGTATTTTGTCATAAGCCTTAGATAATACAGTTTTGAGAAAAGACAATTTTCAGAATACACCCCCGGGTTAATCTTTCTGATCTGTGATCCATTAATTTGTGTACAAATCTGTGAATTAATGAGATGTAATATTAAAAATGTAAGCAATTTGATGAACTTTCATACTTAGTTAAACCATTTTAATCTTGGGCTCAAGCTAAATGGAGGAAGTTCCATCTCAATTCCTTCATTCCAGATCTTTATTTCAATCTATAATAACGATAGATTGATCCATGTTGTAATAATTAGTTAAATTTGATTTCCCTATTTGATATATTGACTGTTACAGATACTATCCACCTTTTGCAAGCCAACATCCAAAAGTTGCGAGAATATTGCCATATGTGAAAGAAAATACCATTTGAGAGCCTGTCTGAGAACAGTAGAACTTTAAAATATCTATTGGTATAATTAAACTGATTTTCAGAGCTTGAAATAATAAATGGTCGCTACGACCATTTAATTAGTCTAGCATATGCAGACCCACTACTGTATTTCGTGTTTGTACTTGATGTTCACAAACCAAATTTTAAATATTCAACTGTTTAACTTTCACACTTTCATTTAGAATAATTCTTTTGTTCCTAGCTATTCCATCCAATATTTCTCCTATTATTCAACTGTTCAACTGTTTAACTTTCACATTTTCCTTTTGAATAATTCTTTTGTTCCTATTCCATCCAATGTTTCTCCTCAGACAAGCAGCTTTACCTGGTTACACTGTGTGACATCGATGAGAAAGAAGAGGTCCCCACGTTGTTCCTTGAGCGAGGCCAAGACAGACACCCACAGCGTGATGACATCGGCGACCTCATCGATAGGGAGGTTGAGGCTTCACACAGGACTGCCAAGATGCTGGACAACCAGGATGGGCAAGGTGAGATCTTATTCTAGTGGCGAGGTATACTATTGGTTCGGCGTTTGTGGGTTTGATTCCTATAACCGTGGCACATGTGTCGATGAAGGAATGAATTTTTAATTTTAGGGGCTACTTTTTCAATCTGATGGATATCACACACTATTTCACATAATACCCTATGGTTGTTTTAGGGACTACCTACTGATTTCAGGGGGCTATTTTGAAATTTAAGGGGGCAAAATCGACCTCGGCCCCCGTAAATTTCCTACCCTGACATGTGTCCTTCTGCAAGACACTTAATCAACATTTGCTGCTCTCAGCCCAGTATATGTAGTAAATGGATACCTGACTGAAATTTATTCTTTGAAATGCTTTATGCGCCTGCAAGGTAGCTCAGCTACAGCCAGGAAAATAATACCATATTGGACTGAAATTTATGAAAATGAATTATCTGTTTTTAGCTCATCCGGCCCGAAGGGCCCGATGAGCTTATGCCATGCCGTTGCGTCCGTCGTCCGTCCGTCCTTCCTTCCGTCCGTCCGTCCGTCCTTCCGTCCGTCCGTCCACAGTTTTCAAAATGCTTCTTCTTCGTTATTTTTCAACCGATTTTGATTCTGATTGTTTCATAAGATAGGGCTAGGAGGGGGATTTAAAACTTCTACACAGAATTTTGAAATTTTTCTCCATTAATTAATTATGGTAATTTATGCAAATTTATTCCAAAAATCACAAAAAATGCTTCTACTCCTTCATTTCTCGACCGATTTTGATTTGGTTTGCTTTATCTGGTACAGGCGCGGTGGAGCACTGTAATTAACGAGCGTTCGAATATCGCCAAGTAAACATCATTTGCATAAAATCAACAACTGTTTACCGGCCAATGCAAAAAAGGTAAACAAATAAAGAAAGCGAAATCGTCTCAAGTATGATGAATAGCTGCAATCGAAGCTACTAAATAGATAACCTGATAGAACTAAAAGACACTCATAATATGACAAGAGTGATTGATGCATCGAAAATGCGAAATTTTAAGGATACTTTTTATGATAAAAACGAAAAAAATGAGACAGGAACTCACCCTGTAATTCACTATTTTTCCGAGAGCGGCAAAAAATCACTGAATAACCATTGAACGGAAATTTAATGACCTCAATCCTCATGAAATATCGATTGTCATCGTAACTGGATAGGGTAGAGTCAGAAAAAAACGTACCTCAATGTCCGAGTCTCGTTGAAAAAAATGCCTGGGCGACTGTGATAACCAGTCCCTCACGTTCAAAGTTGTGTATATTTCTAAATCTCTTGCATGCGCTCGTTACATAGACAATGGGCGATCTGCTGCACTGTCGGGTCAGCTGATTTGCCAGAATGGTGGATGACCGATATCAATTGTGTACATGATCAGGCGCATGCGCAGTAGAGTACGCTGACTACACATTTTTAAATTAATGCTCTTGAAACAATACTTATAACTCTAAAAGTACAACATCGGCCAAGCGGAAACCTCACCCATAAATAGATTCAATCCTCATTATTATACATACTAAGTCTCTACTTTAGGAATTGCTGGATAGGGCAGAGTCAGAAAAAAATAGACAGCTTGTTTATCAATGGGTAAAATTCAAAACACACTAAAATCTCAAATAATATTCGATAGATTTTCATATTTTTCCACACACACTGAGTTCATAATAAATTTAGTTAGTATAAAAAGTTTCAGACCGGTAATTGCAGTAAAAAGGGCACAACACGGATTTCAAGATTTTGCATTTTTGAAACCACGTTTTTGGATTCACTTAAAAGTCCGTTGGAAATTCAAATAGCGCGGGCCGATAATGATATGCAAATCCGGGTGCTCCACCGGGCCTGGGTAGAGCTAACTTTGGTACACTAAACTTCTACACAGAACGTTGAAATTTTTCTCCATTAATTAATTATGGTAATTTATGCAAATTTATTCAAAAAATCACAAAAAATGCTTCTCCTTCATTTCTCGACCGATTTTGATTTGGTTTGCTTTATCTGGTAGAGCTAACTTTGGTACACTAAACTTCTACACAGAATTTTGAAATTTGTTTCCATTAATTAATTATGGTAATTTATGCAAATTTATTCCAAATATCACAAAAAATGCTTCTTCTCCTTCATTTCTCGACCGATTTTGATTTGGTTTGCTTTATCTGGTAGAGCTAACTTTGGTACACTAAACTTCTACACAGAATTTTGAAATTTTTCTCCATTAATTAATTATGGTAATTTATGCAAATTTATTCCAAAAATCACAAAAAATGCTTCTTCTCCTTCATTTCTCGACCGATTTTTATTTGGTTTGCTTTATCTGGTAGAGCTAACTTTGGTACACTAAACTTCTACACAGAATTTTGAAATTTTTCTCCATTAATTAATTATGGTAATTTTTTATTTATTTATTTATTTATTTTTTATTTTTTATTTATTTATTTATTTTTATTTATTTTTATTTTATAAAAAAAAAAAAAAAAATTTTGGTTATTTTGTTTACATTTTTTTATTTATTTATTTATTATTATTTTTATTTATTTATTTATTATTTTTTTCCCCATGTCCCTTCTGGGGCGTCAAATTTATATTTTTTTGGCTCTAATTAAGCAAATTAAAAAAATTTATGTCCCTTCCAGGGCAGTTTTTGACCAGTTGAAAAGTGTACCACATGAAATTTGCGATATTTGATGTTGCGAGATGCCGGATGAGCGCTACGTCATTGACGTTCTGGTTTATTTTTTTGTTTTAACATTATCGTATAATATCTTTCTAAAGAAATATACTATTTTATTTGGTAACAAGTGTTAATGATATTTTGTTCTAAGTTTTTCTGCAGTGATAATGATGATAAAATAAAATGCTTGATGCGCCTGCAAGGTAGCTCATTTTCAGCCAGGAAAATAATACTGTATTGGACTGAAATTTATGAACATGTATCATCCGTTTT
This sequence comes from Echinarachnius parma, assembly GCA_037951105.1. NCBI lineage: Eukaryota > Metazoa > Echinodermata > Echinoidea > Clypeasteroida > Echinarachniidae > Echinarachnius > Echinarachnius parma. Next base: position 20,473 of record JBAMJV010005638.1, on the reverse strand, counting down.
TTAATTTTTTTGTTTCAACATTATCATAACAAGTGTTGATAATATTTTGTTCTTAGTTTTTCTGCAGTGATCATGATGATAAAATAATACACATAACAGTTCAAATGAAACTATGATCCCCTTTTTAAATTTTCTCTAGGTGCTACTAGCCCTCTGCAGAGCAACGCTGCACATAGCCCAGGCAACCTCCCTGTTGATGGAATGGTTGAACCCATTCAAGGTAAAACACTGTCATAATTACGGAATACAGTCAAACCTGTGTACATTGACCACCTAAGAGAAGCGAGAAATGTGGCCACTAGCCAGGTGACCTTTATAGACAGGTCCCATTATATCCCTGCAGGGTAATATTTTGGTGGCCACTATAGACAGGTTGGCTGCTATAGACAGGTGTTCGGTTTAAACAGGTTTGACTGTACATCTCAATGAGTGTGAAGCATACTCATTGAAATATAAATCGGTGTACTCTGTAGTTCTATTTTATGCAAATGTTATCTTGAAATGCACTTGTATAGATTACAAAAAAAGGACTATCAGGCATTGTCAACAAAAATGTATTACACTTGTAAGCACAAAAAGAAAGATAATGATGATGATTAATCATTTTAAAATTTGTTTTAAAATGTTCTAGGATTAAAGGGGTAGTACAGTTTTGGCAAGGCTGAACTTTAGTAACCAAACCTGGACAGTAACATTATAAACTAATAGTTATAACTCCACCATGCTAGAAAGGTATACAAAATTACAAACGACTTAGTAAAAAGCCCATTATCATTAAAAAAAGAGCCATTAAAACATAAGAGGGCGCTCTCTAAAAAGGCACTGGTTTTAACCATTTTTCATACAAAATTATGCATGTGATGTTTTATTGAAATCATGATTAAATAGAGAGATCATCAACAACTATTTTAAAAATGCTTTTGAACATTTTTGAAAAAGTGTATGCATTTTTTTTATTTTTTGAAAAATTTATCTAATTATTTGGGCCCCAAATAATTATAAGATCATATATATTTATTGATATTTCAGCCGTTTCTGGACCGATTTTGACCAAATAAAGTTTATTCTGCCATTAAAATTGCATGTTCTCTCAAATTCGACACTCAGTTTTTCATTACCTCACAAAAAAATTGTGATGTGCAGTGCCCTCTCTACCAAAACTAAACTACCCCTTTAAATAGAATTATTCAATACACAAAACATCCAATAATTTTCTTTGAACCTTTGCTCACTTGCTCTTACTAATAGCATGATACTGTTTCTCTATTTCTACAAGCTATAAGTTATGAATAATTTCTTCTTTGCTCATACTGATGTTGTAATACCATTTCTCTCTTTCTACAGTTCCCTCAGTGAGCTGTCAGTCCTGTGGAGTGTCCTTCAGGAATCCGGCCAACCTCAGCGCCCACCAGCTGTACTACTGTGCCGCCAGGGAGACCGTGAGCATCCCTGCTGCTCCTAGAGATCACTCCCTGATGCCCCAGAGCGCCCCAGAGGCAGCATCCCAGAGAGGACATTCCTCAAGGCATCCGGAGGCACCCAAAGGACACTCATTGATGCACATAGGCATCCCTGAAGCGGCAACAGCTGATAACTCAGTTGCAGTGAAGGAAAAAGGACGGTTGGACGATCTTGTTTGCATTCTGTGCAAAGCCACGTTTACAAATTTGACAAATTGTCTGAACCACATGGTGAAGTTACACACGGAGCACAACTCCCAAGCGTGCAAGTGCTGCAATTTCATCAGTGGGGACATCAAACTTTTGAAGGAGCACATGCTTATCCATGTTCGAGGAAGCGGAATCAACCCAAATGTCTTCATGCCTTCGCAGACCATGGGTCCTCTGTCTGTTCAAGGAATCAAGGATAGCCGACATGGGGACAACAGGAGAAAGAGTAAGAGTCCTGGCTCCTCAGAAACTCCCTCATCAGTCCATCAAGTGCACCGTTCCTCACCGGATGAAAAACCTTTCCTCAACAACAGTAGTCCTCTGTCAGGAACATCACCAAGAAACGCTTCCACTAACAGAGAGTCTAGTCCACCAAGCTGTGACTCTAGAAGATCCCCAGTTTATCTTACAAAGGAAGATCTCCCACCCATCACGAGATATCTATGCGAAGAGTGCGACATTTTCTTCTCCAGCTACAAGAACTTTGTTGCCCACAAGCAGTTCTATTGCCAGGGACACAAAAAGGAAGCACAGAAATTGGTTAAGATTCCAAGTCAGCCTGCGGCACCTCCACCACTTCCTTTTGTGCAGTGTACATCCTGCATGGCTATCTTCCCAACTAGGGACAAGCTTGCCGTCCATACGCTGTATTTCTGCCCGTATCAAAAAGGTAGTTCTCACAGTTCTGATGAATCCATTGATAGGGCAAGTGATATAGACAAAGCTAGTCCAAAGACTGGTGTTCCAGTCAGCCGCAGTAATAGCGAGAAAGGAAGCCCCGTTCCAAGCTCATCATCAACCTCTGCAGAAAAACCCAAAATAAAAGTTGAACGTGAAGACGATCAATCGTTTACCGGAAGGATGAATGGTAGCCCAAGAGGTAATGTTGACAAGAATAATCCTCCATACGGTGTGTCCCTCAAGACACCAGTGTCTCCTACACCCATGCCAACAGGTCCTGTGCTCCTTGCTCCAGGAAATGTACCCCGCTACATGAGCCCAGGAGGGGCTACTCCTACACCTGTCTACATCCTTGCTTCTCATGTGTTTGTCACACCACAGGGCGTGGCCGGCATCAGGGAGGAAACGCCTCATGTGTCATATTCCACATCCATTCCAGGAGTTCCAACTACCATCTCGGGACTGCCTACGGGAAGAGAGATGGTTTATCCTGGAGAGAAGCTCTCTCAAGTGTCCAAAGAAAAGCCCCTGGATTTGTCCTTGCGCAAGCGTAAAGCCAGTGAAGAGAGTTTTGGAGGAAGTGCTCCAAAGGTGATCAAAATTGAGCATCCTGAAGGAAGAAAGTCTTTCCCAACATCACCAATTGAACACTCTGCATCTCCAACTAAATTGTCACCTTCACTCGTCACACAGAATGCGCAAGGCCAGTTGCAATTCAAGTGTCCAGGTTGCCATATCACTTTCAATCGATTTGAGAGTCTGGATGTGCACAGGCAGTTCTATTGTCAGTCAGAGGACAGTCGTATCGAGAGAAGAGAAGCTCCTGCAAGTCACCACGGTGCAAGTATTCCTGTTCCGTTGTCTGTTCCGTCAGTTCCGTACTACCAGGTTGTCACTAGTCACGTTGCTTCAAGTAGCTCTACCTTGGTTCCTGCGCTTGCAACTGTCAACCTTGGAGATTCACCCAGGAGACCTTCCAGTGGAGGAAGTGATGCTGGGAAATCCCCCAAACATACTAGTGAGACCATGGATACAGCTGCTTCACCAACTTCTCAACGAACCAATTTGAAGGAAAGGAGAAACCAAAGTCAAGGGAAAAATGTTGCGCCTATAGCGCACCACTCTGGTGGGAGGAAAAGCCCTGCGACTAAAGACTCTAGTGATAAGAGGAGAGTGGAGGAAAGACAAGTTAATGGTCTGCCATTGACGCAAGATAACAAGGGACAAGACATCGATGCAAATGGACAAAGAGTTCCTGTGTACCTTCCATCAGTAGTGAGGTACATGTGTCCCTCCTGCGGAGTGTCCTTCATGAAACTTGAGTCCCTTTCTGCTCACCAACAGTTCTACTGCAGAGCTGTACAGAGTGATGCGGTGCCAGAGAGAACTAGCCCAAGGGGAGATGTCAAGGGTTCTCCATCCTCCAAAGCAGTTCCAGTCTACACGGTTCAATCTCTCAGTGGGAGTAGCGATGCAACCAAGGATTCTGCTAGAGAAGGTGCTTCACCTACAACATCTCCAAGTACAGAAGTTAAAAGCACCTCCCATTCTGATGAAAGAGAAACGGATGAAGCTATGGACATTGATGTTCAGAGACTGTCCCCGAAACACTTTGACTCGGCGGAAAATGATTCAGACAAATATTTTTCTAACAAGAGCCATGAAAGTCTGCGGAATGCATCGAGTGGGCAGAGTAATGATGAAGGGTCTGAGGACATGGTTGATGTTGATGGGACTCTGGAAGACAGAAAACCATGCAATCTTCTGGTGACACAACCCGATGAACCTCATCTTGCACAGTCCAGCCAAACACCCAAAGCAGATTCTCCCAAGCAAGTCAACAACAACTTGCCTCACATCAAGCAGGAGAAGCTGGAAGAAGATGAAGAACATTGTTCCGCCATTGCCACACCCTTGGGAAGTCATCCTGGGAAAGAGAATGGAGCAGAAGATGCAACGGAAGCAGTCAACTCTGAAAGTGCAAGTGGTAATTCAGACAGCGCTGCACCCGGGTCGCCTAACTCACAGGGTGATGCTGGAAGGACGTCATCCAGGCATCCCTGCGGTGCAGGGGGGACCACAGCGGGGGCAACGGGAAAACCCGCACCCGTCATGATGAAACACTGCAGGGCGTGCAACATCAACTTCACAAGTCTCTCCACCTTCATCGCTCACAAGAAGTACTACTGCGCCTCCCACCACCTAACCAAAAACACTGTCCGGTGATTAAGATAAATGTTCATATTCACTAAGTACATTAAAAACATTTCATCATTCATAATATCTATTTAGGGAGAAATATTTTTGTTGACCCACTGGTTTCTGTTTCCGTTATGATATCAGGGGGGTGTTTCACAAAGAAAGTTGAAATTGAAATTATGGTAGGCCATTTGTAGTCGTGGAATAAAACATATTCAAAAACACAAAATGCAAATACTGGAGACTTTCAACATGAATTTATATCAAGTACTTGAAGTATCCTTGATAATAGAAAATGTGAATGATTTTTATCAAAATTGTACTCCTTTAAAAAAAACTATAATAATTTTACAAATAAACAAACAGCTTTCCATTATTCTGAAGTCTAACTTAAAGTTAAGTTCAACTTGAAATCTTTGTGAAACACCGACTTGATTATCATATCTCTTTACCGTCATTTCTCACCAGAAGTACTACTTAGCAACCTGATAACTGACCAAAATGATGTGAAGTAATTTAAGAACTATTATTAACGTTAGTTCACTCTCAGTACCATACCATAAAAACTTCCCTTGAAATTTCGTTTGAATCTAATCAAAACTAGCAGGTATACAATATTTGAGCAGTGACAGGTGGTGCATGAGTCTTCCCATACCCCCACCATGTTTAAAGACTAACTAACCTGTTACATCACAAATTTGATTGAATAACTTGGATTTGGCTTAATGTAAATCAATTTAATATCTGGTTTGTAAATATCGAGCTCAATAATGAAATACAATAATGGTTCAACAGTTGCTAGACTATTTAAATGATTGTAATGATCTTATATTATTTCAAGATCTTAATATTAATATAAATCAACTAAAAAGGTATTTGTTTAGTCCTAATCTTCTCAGACTAGCTCTTAAATGGTATTTTCTTTCATATAAGACAATTATCTTTCAACTTTTGAATTTCGGCTTGCGAAAGGATGGCGGTATTTTCAATATGCTAAGACAAAAACCTCTGCCTACTAAAATGGCAGGTCACATTTTTCTTTGAGTATGATTACTTAAGTAAGATCCAGAAAGCTTTATTCTCTTGGCAAATTTCATCCTTTTCTACTTCAGTGATGTGGTGAACATTTAACTGAGCTGACCCTTTATAAGTCAGCTATTCATAAAACAATACAATGGAATAGTCTTAATTACATATTAATTATGTAACTACATGTATGTTCTATTGGTTTACTCATCTACTAGTAAATCAATATGTATTTCAAGACAGTGTATGTACAGTCAAAACTGTTCCAGTGGCCAGTGTGGCCACCTGTTTAGGAGCTAATCTGTATATAGTGGCCTCCGAAAGTCACCCCCTGCAGTGAAAAAAAAACCCACAATGTTATGAAACCTGTCTGTAGAGGTCACCTGTCTACAGTGGCCACCTTTCTTTTGACTCTTATGACTATACATGTTAGACTGTACATATGCTACTTCATACCAAACTCCTTTGTAATTGTATGCGATGTTGTATACTTCAGTAATTACTATGCCAGTCTAAGAAGCCTTTTAATTAATAAAATGATTGTTTCATGTCAAAAGCCAAAGTGTACATAAATATATATAACATGCGTGTTAAAGCTTGTTAAATTATTTGATATTTAACTATGTGTATTTCAAATGTAGATATAATGTGATAACTGTATCTTGCCATTTTATGTACAAAACCCATTCTTCACAAATGATATGAAGATTAAATGTGAACATGCCAATATTTGCTTGGATACATATATTTTGTTGCACAAGTTGTGTGTATATTGGAATAACACAGAGATTTACTGATTATGATTATGATTATGATGGCTATGATGTGGAGGATGACAATGATGATAAAGATGGTAATGGTGGTGTTGATGTTAGCGTTGGTGGTGGTGGTGGTGGTGGTGGTGGTGGTGGTGGTGGTTGTGATGATGATGGTGGTGGTGTTGGTTGAGGTGATGGTGAGAGTGTGTTGATCATGATTATAATGATGGTGCTGGTGGTGGTTATAGTGATAATGATACAGATGGTGGAGGTGGTGGTGATGTTGATAATGATGTGTTGAACATGATTATAATGATGGTGCTTGTGGTGGTTATGATAGTGATGATACAGATGATGATGGTGGTGGTGGAGGTGGTGGTGATGGAGATAATTATGTGTTGATCATGGATATAATGATCGTGCTGATCATTACAGTGATAATACAGATGATGGTGGTGCATGGTGGTGGTGGTGAAAGTGGCGATGACGACATCCTCTCTCTCGCCATCTGTATATATGTCTGTATGCCTGCTTGCAGTCGTATTTATATATATATTGATATGGTATGATATATTGGACTAAGTACAAAACAAATCGGTTTATTATTATTAGCCTTCTAGGAGATGGGGCTCAAACGAGTTTATACAGCTATATATATGGGCCCATATTACTTAGGCTCTCGTCAGCTACAAACTTGCTCTACGTGCACAGTGGATAAAGGTTGAATAGCGCCACCTGGTGGCCACTGTCGAAAAACAGTTTGCCAGTTTTCTTCTGATTATTTCTTGGAAAACATCAAGTGTACTCGGCGATATTCTTCGGAATTTAACAATGAAACCACAACATATAAATTCATGAAGGCAATAATAACCTATGTTGTACATTCAAAACCCATGTCACTTTTACGAAACTTGCCAAAATTATAGAGAAAGGGTTACTGAATACAGAAAAACTATAAAAATGGGGGGTTCGTGTGCTCGTTTTTTGTGCTAGCAGCGCCCCCATGCGGGAGAAAACATCGTAAGACCACAAAATCTGGTCGGGAAATGATGGGGTGGGTTCATAAAACCAATGTTGTACATTCAAAACCCATGTAACTTTCACAAAACTTGCCAAAATTGCCGTGATAGGGTGGGGAAATATTCACAAAGGACGGTCCATGTGTTGGTGTTTTTTTTGTGTGTTTTACTTGCAGCGTCCCCATGTGATATTTTGTGTGTTAAACTCCACACCGCCGGACAGGTTCTTTCGCCAAACTTGACATAATTGTGGAAAAAGTGATAGGCCTACTGGAGGAAGACAAATCAGGAAAGGGGAGTTGTAACATATTAGTCTGCCCTCCCAATGAAAAAATTATTCTTGATCTATAATAGTGTTGATTGTAGATTGCATTTGTTTGTTGTTGCAGTGATTGATATGCTGTAAACTGTCCCGATGTACTTTGCGTCCCAAAAAAGAATAAAACATAGAACAAAAAACAGAACCCTGAAACAGGGGTAATTAACCCACTGATAGAGTTTCACACTGTAAAAACAATTCTTGGACAAATCATGCTAAGTATCAGTGAAAATGTTTAACACGAGTCAAAAGTAAGAGAAAAAATATCTGCACAATTTGTGCCCAAATTTGTTGCAATTCAATGTACAGTTGTTTTCTCACACGAAACCTTGAAATGCAAATGATCGGGCAATCCTCAAATTGGAAAACATTTCGCTGACTTAACACTATTATCAAATTGGCAGTATTTGATCCCGAAAATGAAAAGGAAATGTTTCTTGTTGCATTCATAATGAAATACATCACCTTGAAAAAAATATTATAACAAAATAGTGAGTGTAATATTGCCAATTTGATGATAGAATAGATCTTTTGCCTCTTGGAAACAAAATATGTTTGGGCCTCTGTTGCCAATGGATTGAACCAAGATAAATGAAGGTGCGTGTGTTTGTCACAACGTATGATCAATATGAACTCAAATGCCATCTCTAGAGTCCTACATTCTTACATTGTTTTAATTAAAATTTGGTCAAGTACCCATTTACAACAATTCTTAGTGAAGACAACACAGTTAACAGTCAAACATGGGTAAATGGAAATGTATTAGGCTTTTGAGATGACATGAAAAACATACTTTCCTTGTCGTTTTGAACTTCCTATCTAAAAGGGAGGTAGGCAAAAAAGAAGGTAGTGGTCAAAAATTCATGCCATTATTGAATGTCATCAAATTATAACAACCTTGTTTATGATTTGAAGCAGAGGTGCGTAAACGTATTCATACGTCACAATTAGTTACGCGCAAAGCCATTCATGCGTCATCTGACCAACCTGCGCAGTTCGGATGCGCACAAACATAACTGGGGAACGTCCTTAAATAGAATTATTCAATACACAAAACATCCAATAATTTTCTTTGAACCTTTGCTCACTTGCTCTTACTAATAGCATGATACTGTTTCTCTATTTCTACAAGCTATAAATTATGAATAATTTCTTCTGTGCTCATACTGATGTTGTAATACCATTTCTCTCTTTCTACAGTTCCCTCAGTGAGCTGTCAGTCCTGTGGCGTGTCCTTCAGGAATCCTGCCAACCTCAGCGCCCACCAGCTGTACTACTGTGCCGCCAGGGAGACCGTGAGCATCCCTGCTGCTCCTAGAGAACATTCCCTGATGCCCCAGAGCGCCCCAGAGGCAGCATCCCAGAGAGGACATTCCTCAAGGCATCCGGAGGCACCCAAAGGACACTCATTGATGCACATAGGCATCCCTGAAGCGGCAACAGCTGATAACTCAGTTGCAGTGAAGGAAAGAGGACGGTTGGATGATCTTGTTTGCATTCTGTGCAAAGCCACGTTTACAAATTTGACAAATTGTCTGAACCACATGGTGAAGTTACACACGGAGCACAACTCCCAAGCGTGCAAGTGCTGCAATTTCATCAGTGGGGACATCAAACTTTTGAAGGAGCACATGCTTATCCATGTTCGAGGAAGCGGAATCAACCCAAATGTCTTCATGCCTTCGCAGACCATGGGTCCTCTGTCTGTTCAAGGACTCAAGGATAGCCGACATGGGGACAACAGGAGAAAGAGTAAGAGTCCTAGCACCTCAGAAACAATCTCATCAGTCCACCAAGTGCACCGTTCCTCACCGGATGAAAAACCTTTCCTCAACAACAGCAGTCCTCTGTCAGGAACATCACCAAGAAACGCTTCCACTAACAGAGAGTCTAGTCCACCAAGCTGTGACTCTAGAAGATCCCCAGTTTATCTTACAAAGGAAGATCTCCCACCCATGACGAGATATCTATGCGAAGAGTGCGACATTTTCTTCTCCAGCTACAAGAACTTTGTTGCCCACAAGCAGTTCTATTGCCAGGGACACAAAAAGGAAGCACAGAAATTGGTTAAGATTCCAAGTCAGCCTGCGGCACCTCCACCACTTCCTTTTGTGCAGTGTACATCCTGCATGGCTATCTTCCCAACTAGGGACAAGCTTGCCGTCCATACGCTGTATTTCTGCCCGTATCAAAAGGGTAGTTCTCACAGTTCTGATGAATCCATTGATAGGGCAAGTGATATAGACAAAGCTAGTCCAAAGACTGGTGTTCTAGTCAGCCACAGTAATAGCGAGAAAGGAAGCCCCGTTCCAAGCTCATCATCAACCTCTGCAGAAAAACCCAAAATAAAAGTTGAACGTGAAGACGATCAATCGTTTACCGGTAGGATGAATGGTAGCCCAAGAGGTAATGTTGACAAAAATAATCCTCCATACGGTGTGTCCCTCAAGACACCAGTGTCTCCTACACCCATGCCAACAGGTCCTGTGCTCCTTGCTCCAGGAAATGTACCCCGCTACATGAGCCCAGGAGGGGCTACTCCTACACCTGTCTACATCCTTGCTTCTCATGTGTTTGTCACACCACAGGGCGTGGCTGGCATCAGGGAGGAAACGCCTCATGTGTCATATTCCACATCCATTCCAGGAGTTCCAACTACCATCTCGGGACTGCCTACGGGAAGAGAGATGGTTTATTCTGGAGAGAAGCTCTCTCAAGTGTCCAAAGAAAAGCCCCTGGATTTGTCCTTGCGCAAGCGTAAAGCCAGTGAAGAGATACAGAGTTTTGGAGGAAGTGCTCCAAAGGTGATCAAAATTGAGCATCCTGAAGGAAGAAAGTCTTTCCCAACATCACCAATTGAACACTCTGCATCTCCAACTAAATTGTCACCTTCACTCGTCACACAGAATGCGCAAGGCCAGTTGCAATTCAAGTGTCCAGGTTGCCATATCACTTTCAATCGATTTGAGAGTCTGGATGTGCACAGGCAGTTCTATTGTCAGTCAGAGGACAGTCGTATCGAGAGAAGAGAAGCTCCTGCAAGTCACCACGGTGCAAGTATTCCTGTTCCGTTGTCTGTTCCGTCAGTTCCGTACTACCAGGTTGTCACTAGTCACGTTGCTTCAAGTAGCTCTACCTTGGTTCCTGCGCTTGCAACTGTCAACCTTGGAGATTCACCCAGGAGACCTTCCAGTGGAGGAAGTGATGCTGGGAAATCCCCCAAACATACTAGTGAGACCATGGATACAGCTGCTTCACCAACTTCTCAACGAACCAATTTGAAGGAAAGGAGAAACCAAAGTCAAGGGAAAAATGTTGCGCCTATAGCGCACCACTCTGGTGGGAGAAAAAGCCCTGCGACTAAAGACTCTAGTGATAAGAGGAGAGGGGAGGAAAGACAAGTTAATGGTCTGCCATTGACGCAAGATAACAAGGGACAAGACATCGATGCAAATGGACAAAGAGTTCCTGTGTACCTTCCATCAGTAGTGAGGTACATGTGTCCCTCCTGCGGAGTGTCCTTCATGAAACTTGAGTCCCTTTCTGCTCACCAACAGTTCTACTGCAGAGCTGTACAGAGTGATGCGGTGCCAGAGAGAACTAGCCCAAGGGGAGATGTCAAGGGTTCTCCATCCTCCAAAGCAGTTCCAGTCTACACGGTTCAATCTCTCAGTGGGAGTAGCGATGCAACCAAGGATTCTGCTAGAGAAGGTGCTTCACCTACAACATCTCCAAGTACAGAAGTTAAAAGCGCCTGCCAGTCTGATGAAAGAGAAACAGATGAAGCTATGGACATTGATGTTCAGAGACTGTCCCCGAAACACTTTGACTCGGCGGAAAATGATTCAGACAAATATTTTTCTAACAAGAGCCATGAAAGTCTGCGGAATGCATCAAGTGGGCAGAGTAATGATGAAGGGTCTGAGGACATGGTTGATGTTGATGGGACTCTGGAAGACAGAAAACCATGCAATCTTCTGGTGAAACAACCAAATGAACCTCATCTTGCACAGTCCAGCCAAACACCCAAAGCAGATCCTCCCAAGCAGGTCAACAACAACTTGCCTCACATCAAGCAGGAGAAGCTGGAAGAAGATGAAGAACATTGTTCCGCCATTGCCACACCCTTGGGAAGTCATCCTGGGAAAGAGAATGGAGCAGAAGATGCAACGGAGGCAGTCAACTCTGAAAGTGCAAGTGGTAATTCAGACAACGCTGCACCCGGGTCTCCCAACTCACAGGGTGATGCTGGAAGGACATCATCCAGGCATCCTTGTGGTGCAGCTGGGACCACAGTTGGGGCAACGGGTAAACCTGCACCCGTCATGATGAAACACTGCAGGGCGTGCAACATCAACTTCACAAGTCTCTCCACCTTCATCGCTCACAAGAAGTACTACTGCGCCTCCCACCACCTAACCAAAAACACTGTCCGGTGATTAACGATAAATGTTCATATTCACTAAATACATTTAAAAACATTTCATTAATGTTATCATTCGTAATATTATTCATATTATCATAATATTATCATTCATAATATCTATTTAGGGAGAAATCTTTTTGTTGACCCACTGGTTTCTGTTTCCGTTATGATATCAGGGGGGTGTTTCACAAAGAAAGTTGAAATTGAAATTATAGTAGGCCGTTTGTAGTCATGGAATAAAAGTATAAAACATTCAAAAACACAAAATGCAAATACATGAATTTACATCAAGAACTTGAAGTATCCTTGATAATAGAAAATGTGAATGATTTTTATCAAAATTGTACTCCTTTTAAAAGAACTGTTTCAATAATTTTACAAATGAACAAACAGCTTTCCATTATTCTGAAGTCTAACTTAAAGTTAAAGGGATCTAGTAACTTTGTTGACATGTGCAAAAAGTGATGAACGGTTGATGCAATGTATATTGTTGTTATCTCATATGTCCACAGGGCATTGTGTGAACATTTCAAGTCAAATGGACATTGTATGGCCAAGTAATGAGCGAAAATGCAAAGTGATATTCAGTAACTTACTGCACTCACTTTGTACACGGAAGAAAAACTCGCCCGGAGTTTTTCTTATCTGAATACCTTAATCATACATATCTTTGTAACGAAAGGGAAATTTGAAAAAACGAAACCTGTCCCGTGATTTTATTGTTAATACGAATACAACAAGGTATAAGGGAACCGCTAGAATTAAAATTTTATTTTGAGGATTTGGACAATGTTACTAAGTCCCTTTAAGTTCAACTTTAAATCTTTGTGAAACACCGACTTGATTATCATATCTCTTTACCTTCATTTCTCACCAGAAGTACTACTTAGCAACCTGATAACTGACCAAAATGATGTAAAGTAATTTAAGAACTATTATTAATGTTAGATCACTCTCAGTACCATACCATAAAAACGTCCCTTGAAATTTCGTTTGAATCTAATCAAAACTAGCAGGTATACAATATTTGAGCAGTGACAGGTGGTGCATGAGTCTTCCCATACCCCCACCATGTTTAAAGACTAACTTACCTGTTACATCACAAATTTGATCGAATAACTTGGATTTGGCTTAACGTAAATCAATTTAATATTTGGTTTGTAAATATCGAGCTCAATAATGAAATACAATAATGGTTCAACAGTTGCTAGACTATTTAAATGATTGTAATGATCTTATATTATTTCAAGATCTTAATATTAATATAAATCAACTAAAAGGTATTTGTTTAGTCCTAATCTTCTCAGACTAGCTCTTAAATGGTATTTTCTTTCATATAAGACAATTATCTTTCAACTTTTGAATTTCGGCTTGCGAAAGGATGGCGGTATTTTCAATATGCTAAGACAAAAACCTCTGCCTACTAAAATGGCAGGTCACATTTTTCTTTGAGTATGATTACTTAAGTAAGATCCAGAAAGCTTTATTCTCTTGGCAAATTTCATCCTTTTCTACTTACTTCGGTGATGTGGTGAACATTTAACTGAGCTGACCCTTTATAAGTCAGCTATTCATAAAACAATACAATGGAATAGTCTTAATTACATATTAATTATGTAACTACATGTATGTTCTATAGGTTTACTCATCTACTAGTAAATCAATATGTATTTCAAGACAGTGTATGTACAGTCAAAACTGTTCCAGTGGCCAGTGTGGCCACCTGTTTAGGAGCTAATCTGTATATAGTGGCCTCCGAAAGTCACCCCCTGCAGTGAAAAAAACCCCCACAATGTTATGAAACCTGTCTGTAGAGGTCACCTGTCTACAGTGGCCACCTTTCTTTTGACTCTTATGACTATACATGTTAGACTGTACATATGCTACTTCATACCAAACTCCTTTGTAATTGTATGCGATGTTGTATACTTCAGTAATTACTATGCCAGTCTAAGAAGCCTTTTAATTAATAAAATGATTGTTTCATGTCAAAAGCCAAAGTGTACATAAATATACATAACATATGTGTTAAAGCTTGTTAAATTATTTGATATTTAACTATGTGTATTTCAAATGTAGATGTAATGTAATAACTGTATCTTGCCATTTTATGTACAAAAACCCATTCTTCACAAAATGATATGAAGATTAAATGTGAACATGCCAATATTTGCTTGGATACATGCATTTTGTTGCACAAGTTGTGTGTATATTGGAATAACACAGAGATTTACTGATTATGATTATGATTATGATGGCTATGATGTGGAGGATGACAATGATGATAAAGATGGTAATGGTGGTGTTGATGTTAGCGTTGGTGGTGGTGGTGGTGGTGGTGGTGGTTGTGATGATGATGATGGTGGTGGTGTTGGTTGAGGTGATGGTGAGAATGTGTTGATCATGATTATAATGATGGTGCTGGTGGTGGTTATAGTGATAATGATACAGATGATGGTGGTGGTGGTGGTGGTAGTGATGGTGGTGGCCGGAGGTGGTGGTGATGTTGATAATGATGTGTTGAACATGATTATAATGATGCTTGTGGTGGTTATGATAGTGATGATACAGATGATGATGGTGGTGGTGGAGGTGGTGGTGATGGAGATAATTATGTGTTGATCATGGATATAATGATCGTGCTGGTGGTGATCATTACATTGATAATGATACAGATGATGGTGGTGGTGGTGAAAGTGGCGATGACGACATCCTCTAACTCTCACCATCTGTATATCTGTCTGTATGCCTGCTTGCAGTCGTATTTATATATATATTGATATGGTATGATATATTGGACTAAGTACAAAACAAATCGGTTTATTATTATTAGCCTTCTAGGAGATGGGGCTCAAACGAGTTTATACAGCTATATGGGCCCATATTACTTAGCCGTCAGCTACGAACTTGCTCTACGTGCACAGTGGATAAAGGTTGAATAGCGCCACCTGGTGGCCACTGTCGAAAAATAGTTTGCCAGTTTTCTTCTGATTATTTCTTGGAAAACATCAAGTGTACTCGGCGATATTCGTCGGATAATTTAACAATGAAACCACAACATATAATGTCATGAAGGCAATAATAAGGGCGCTTGCTCTACCCTTGGTTGATGTCTCGCATGTGTGCACTGTTGGGCTGTATGACGACAATGAAGTCGTTTACACCATGACCATCTTATCTTATTGGCGGCGCGTATCAGAAAGCATTCCAGAGAGCAAGATAAGACCAACGCCTTAGCTTGGCTGACATCTGGGGAGGAGGGGAGGGAGAGGGGAGGGGAGCAAGGGGCCGATCTTACTTATGTAGAAACTCTCACCCTTCACTGACCCCCCCCCCCCCCCCCCTCTCTTTGAGGAAATCACGTAAAGTATAGTTGTTGGTGCCCCCATAAAATACGGCATGGGTAACCATTGTCCCCTTCAACCAAGGACAAATATTGTTTTTTCTTTGCTTCATCATGGTATGTTTGCCACGGTTTCACTTGTTACGAACGACATTCAGATTAAATCAAATTGAGTTCGCACTATGCGTCACAATTCTCGGCTAACGTTTTAACAAAATAACTGCATTAATCAAAATGATATTTTGTGAAAACAAAATGAAATACATGGATTATTTTGATAAACAATAACAAATCAAATGCTACGATCGATTAAAGCTATCAAACTTTAGTTATTTGTTTATGGTTGTATGCTAGGCCTGCATGTTTATCACTATCTCAGAAATGTTTGGCAACGAATGATGGATTAACCGATTAGGAATATCACGAATGCATTGATTTTAATCTTGTTTCCCTACGGTGTGGTCTGCGGGTTGAGCCTTGCATGCTTTCCCGCGGCTATTATCGGAATGCTTCCCTGCATCCTTCCGTATGGAAGGAGAAATACCGTTAGATACCACGTCTGGTGAAGTTCGTGAAGGGGGAGAGGGCGGGGGGGGGGGGGGGGCATGGTCTCCCTAATGGAATTCGTGACGTTAATTTATTTATATTATGGCACACAATAGGGGGGACTCTGGGACAATTGAGAGGAGGGGGGGGGCACATGTGGGTGCAATCATTCCAATGGGGGGGGGGGGGGGGGGGGGGGGGGGCTATTCCTCCGTTTGCCCCTTCCCCTGAGCTACGCCATTGCGTTATATCATTATTCACTCTTCGTTACTAGAACCAGATGCAATTTTTGCACAGCGTGAACATTATCAGGAACTCACCATGTCTTCCTAATCTAGCAAACGGAATTGGAACACATTATAATAGAAGATCATGTCTAAGGAACTATTTTATAAACCGATCAACAGACACCCTTTTACTTGCTGAAATGAATGTTGGACAATGTAACTATATTGGTGAAGGAATAAATGTAAATTGAGTTTTAGTGGACATGTTAGGAGTCTGATTGTTTTTTTTTTTTCTTTCTTCAATGGAGACTGTTGACCAGTTCCAGTGTTTCGTTGAATACATTTTCGGATATTTCAATACGTAATTTTGTTTGTTCCTGACGTAAATGCTCCGCGGATTTGGAATAAGGACGCATTATGTTATGTCATTATCATGATTATAGGACAAGAAGAGAGCCTAAATAGTTTCTAGCATCCAAAGCGAACTGGCTAAAAGAAATTCTGGAAGAGAGACTCCGACCTGACTGATCAATATTGGTAAGTTAGAATCTAGTATCCTTAATGTTCACTTGCTCTTATGAAAACAAAAACAAACATTGGCTGTCAATCTCATTGAAAAGTTCTTATCATTCTCAACTATTTTGGCTTTCAGTTTGATATGAAACTTACTGCAAGTGGAGGCCAACATGTTGGAACCTTGGTTAAAATTTGTGTGTGTACACAATGGTTCTAAGAAATTACAATAATTTGACGTTGGCAATAAACAAATCGTCAAATGACGAGTCTAAGACGATCTAACAGTATGATTGTTATCAATTGAGTATAAAGGCTGATATTTCCTCTAACTTCTAAACAAAATATTAAAATGTAAAGAAATGTAAATGATTCAACAATTTGTTAAGTGATACTTAGGTGTTTAGCTAATCCTTTTGTAATTGACATCACACATAATTAATCATATCATTTGTTATCAAAACATCATTGCTCGTTGATGTGTCCGCTAATCTTCACCCGAATCTCTATCGAATCTAATCGGAAGCTACCTTGAGCTTTTCTCTAAGAAAGTCTTACCATTTGCGCTTAGCATAATCTTGAACAGGTGCTCTCATGAATCATACTGCAGTTTGAATTATTCAAGCTTAAACCTTTTTAAACGATATGGAGTTTCGTTTGAAAATAATATAGCGATAATATGTTGTTCACAGATGGTTCTAATTGTTGCGATAACATTTGTAGTATGCTTCTAACATTTTCAACAAGTTCATCAGCATTATCATTTGTATTATTCCTGCGCATTCAGTTCTATGTCATCATAAAAAAATTTCGTTCACAAATTCGAATTTAAATACGCTATTTGTTTAAATTGATATCTTTTTGATATACCTTAACATGTGAAAAAATTCCTGGAAAAGGGGGTCAATAATCTATATTACCTGTTTCCTCTTAGTTTAGTGCAAGAGGGTCGACCAAAAAGAAATTGGCGAAATAATTATGTTCTATATAGTCAAATTGATAATACGACGTACGGCATGGCGATAAGACCTCAGAGAAGAGCACACGGAGTAAAGACAAAGTTGGATACATGTTACTGTAACATATCCAGAGGGGGTCAATAAGGAAGGCAATATACCCCATGTGGGGACAGCTAATGTAAACATTACCCTATTTTGTTACAGATAATTCCACACTTAATGTAAAATATTTAGCACACAGGCGTGAGCGGTGCCGTATATAGCGTGGTCGGACTGATTGGGGGAGGGGGTACACTGTATGTATGTCTTTACCCTTTACAGGATTCCCCCTTAATGTTTGCTATCGTTGTGGTAAAATTATTGGGGCGGGCGCACGTGCCCCCCCCCCCCCCCCTCCCACACCGTATAGCTATACAGGGTGGCCCAGAATTAACGGAACGGGGCACTTCCCAAAATAAGCAGACGGAATGACTGGGTCCATCGGATAGTGTGTCTTTTCAAATGAAAATAGATACGCAAGAACATTAATTTTGGTCGTGTAGTTTTTGTTTTAGAGCGCTGTGAGTGACACTATGTCAGGGTTCATTTTTCTTCAATTTTGACTGACCTATTGGCTAAAGAATGATCCGAACGGCTCGCCATAGAATTACTGCGGTGTGGCTATTCAGTCGAATGCACACTAACAAAGGTGTCCGCATCATTGTGCATCGTAACTCTATGACGAGCCGTTCGGGTAATTCTTTAGCCAATAGGTCAGTCCAAATTGAAGAAAAATGAACCCTGACATGGTGTCACTCACAGCGCTCTAAAACAAAAACTACACAACCAACATTAATGTTCTTGGTATCAATTTTCATTTGGAAAGACACACTATCCGATGGACCAGTCATTTCGTTACTTTATTTTGGGAAGTGCCCCGTTCCGTTATTTCTGGGCCACCCTGTATACCGCACTGGGCGTGAGGGATAGGGGTGGGGAACTTTTGTCCACCCTTTAGCTACGCCACACTGGTTGTTACACGTACATATTTGATTTTGATGTATCATTCGTATAATAGTTGCTACCCTTTCCATCCCCGCCCCGCCCCTCTCCATAAACTGATTAAATAAATTCTTTGAAGGCGTCCTCGGAATGTCCTTTCTACAACTAGTAATTTGATTTGCGTTCGCCAATGACTGTTAACATTCCTTGATTTGCGAGGATGATACAAAGCCTTGATCTAGGGGGCAATCAGGGACATCAGGAGCGTATCAGGCAAATCGATGTTTTGTTATGGGGGGGGGGGGGGGTTGAGGCAGCGTGAGCAAAAACGACATTAATTGAATGTCAGATTATTATCCCATTTTAAAGGGGTAGGGCAGCACGGGGCAAGATTCTACACGGGGATGCCCACCCCCCCCCCCCCCCCCCCCCTCCATGCCCTCCTACTATACGGCAACACGAGCGGACCATGATTTGTTGTATTATGTATATAATTGTCCCCATTCTGTTGGGAAAAACACTTTAAAATTGAAAACACACCCCCATCTACGCCATACAGACACAGCTACACGACATGTTTAGTGGCGTGGTCGGACTGATTTTTTTTTTTTGGGGGGGGGGGCACACCTTACGTTTTCTTTATTTTTTCAAAAAATATCTCATTGTGTTCGGTGTTTATATCTATTAGAAGGCGGGTTATTTTACTGATGATAGAATGCAGGACGAATTTGGGGGACACACTCAGCATTGCATAGGTTGAAAGAAGAGGAGGGCGTGGGGGGGGGGGGGCAGAATCCTTCAACATGTTCAAGAAACCTGATGAATTAAGGAGGTCATCCCATTCCGAGGTATTAAGGACAAAGTACGAACTGAAAACAAACAAACATATGAGTTAAGGACAAAGTACGAACTGAAAACAAACAAACATATGAGTGGGTGGGGAAAACAGTGAAGTGGGACCAATAATATAACGATTTGTTCAGTTTGCAACAAGTAGTTATTGAAATAACAGATGGACTTATATCTTATTCAAACACTTCCAATCTGAGGGATTATCATCTGCAGATTTATACGATTTCTTCCCCCAAATACAAGGGGAATAAGAATCGGCCTCGTTGTTATCAACTGATACATGTAGAGCTAGGATTTTCTCTTGTTATACCAGTTGTGAAAACATCTCATGCAAGACATCTTTATATAATTGTGAAATATTGAGACTTCTTATAATATTGATGCACATCCATTATTGATTACATAATTGGAGTTATTGATGGAAGGAGGCAGACGATTAGATAAGAAAGAGAAGAAAATGTCTGAATGATGAAGACATTGAGTACACAACAAGTCCAGGAACACCGGCTCCAAAATGTTGTGTGGGGGTGGGGGGGGGGGGGGGACAAGATGGGGGGAAAAGGGAAGGTGTGGATGGGGGTAGTTGCGTAGCGTAGTCGGACTGATTGGGGGGGGGGGGGGGGGCGCACCTTATTTATTGATTAAAGAAAGATGTTTATGTTGTATTGTTTATTGTTCTTGTCGAGTCATGGGGGGGGGGCACGTGCCCCTCCCACTCCGTGGCTACGCCACTTTAAGGTATCCAAGATGCCACCACCTACACCATACCCATCTTTCCGTTTGTCGTAAAATGATCAACATCAATTTAAGGGATAATTAGCAACATTAGAGGTAAGATACGGACCCATTACAACATCATAGCCGCCTCTCATGTTGCTATTTGAGAAAGAAATTGGTATGGAATTGGTAAATTCGATAAGAGGCCCCTACCTAATACTAACGTCACATTTCCCC
>JBAMJV010005637.1:10000-50407 GCA_037951105.1 Echinarachnius parma | reverse complement strand
GTATAGATATAAATACACTTGCCTGTGCGCGGGGGTGCACATATTGTTTTTATAGACAAGATTTTGATATATATATGAATTTGTTTTGGTGAAATGCGCGGGGGCGCATACAACAGATACACACAAAAAAAAATAACATATATATAATAAATAAAATATTGTCCTCAGATCGACCGCCGGGTGCGTACATTCTGTTCGATGATAGTGGTCCCCATAATATACATAATATATTAAAAAGATATATAAATTTATATATGCATTATAATAAAAAATAAAAAAATGATAGCTCCTTTGGCTATTATATCTGTTTGCATGCGTTTATTGTGTTGAGCGCGGGTGCGCACATATTGATAACCGTAGGTGGGAATGGATTACAAAGATTAATACTTAAATTATTATTATTATTTTTTTTTTTTTTACAAGGAGACAGGGAGTGCGCCCTCGTTGGCATCCACGGACGCAACACGTTTCCCCCATCACGATGGGGGTTTTCGTGCCTCCGCGAACTAGTGCATTCGCACTAGTCAGGTGCCAACGCCTTGCCCATTGTATATGTTTGGCTTCGGCAATTATAAAGACCGTGGCGTAAATAGTCCATTTTGACTGAGTCGCCATTATAAACAAAAAAACTAACTAACTCATTTGACAAAGTATTGCAGTAGCATACGAAACGTCGTGATCGTTTAGATTCCTAGTTTGACAATTGCGAGGACAAACGGAATTATACATTAGCGATATTATTTCCGATACTTTAGAGACGGTTTAGATACATCTCTATAGCTATAAAAATGGGCGTGCTCAAGCTAATTGTAATATTGTAGTGGCAATACAGCACAAATCATTTACCCCACAGGCCGCAGCTGCTATATTACAGCGGCCGCTTTTTGCTTTGATCCAAACAGGACAGACGTATCTAGCTCATTCAGATGGTTCATGGCTGCAGTCTTGCGTGGTTTCCCGGCTTTCCGATCTTGGATCATGTAGTCGTAGACACGCCAAGTACTTAGGGAAATGAAGGGCAATCAAAACAAGTCCAATCAAGCGATGTATCCCCCCCACAAATCGATGGTAACCATAAAGTCTCGTGTCTTAACCAGATGTTGTATTATGATTCTCACAATCTCGAGTGTGTATCATATCTATATCGCTGCGTCTAAAATCGTCCACGAGATCGAAGATAAATAAAAACTGTGGACCTTGTACTTAAAGGGTCACGATAAAACAAACAATGAAGATCAGTCGATATCAGTGAGATAAGTCGCTCACCCAGCTCGCAACAACATGCCCACACGTTGAGAGAGGCCTTATGCGAGTACAAATGTTGCAATTATGATAATGATTGATATTATACATAATGGAGCTAGGGTTCAAAGTATGAGCCTTACACGAAGTATAACCGCAAACCACGCGTATTATATACACCACCCATGGAAACCGATACTTACAAGCAACATTACGACGTAGGTAGTAATCCAAAAAAGTATCGATTAATTCTTCCGTACTGTATTTGTTACAAAAGAAGATCCAGCAAACATTATAATGTAATGTAAATTGCATTTTCAAAATAGGACACAATTTATGGGTATCCTGATAAACATATTTATGACAAATAAATAGGAGGGGGGATATACAAAACATTGACCAGCAAAATAAACCTTGTTACAACAGTTTATAAGATTGATTTGTGTATACATAAGCCCTGTAATAACAACGCTCCACTGTAAATAACGCAATTATGAGTTTTTAATATAGGCTATACAATTAGATATGCCTTATATTAGTTGTGTGTTATATATAGATGAGAAAAGGATAAAACAAAATGAAGTTACGAATAAAAAAAAAATAGTTCCACATATTCAAATATGTACCATTTGCATAATAACAAGTTTTTGAAAAAGGAACATGATTTTTTGCCCAGATATAATTTGTGTTATAAACCATTCACGATCATAATCTATTATTGGCAATATAGATTACAATACATAAGGAAATGTATTTCCTCTATCAAAATATATTAGTTAAACTAGAGATAGTACAGTTATGGTGCAAGCAGATTTTAGGAACTAAAACTTGCCGCACATATCATTACTAAACTTAGAGTTATAGCACCGCCCATTTGGCCTTAAAAAAAGGTAGACTAACTCACAAAATTATAATAAGCATATTATAATTAAAAAAGAAGCCGTTTAAAGAGGGGCAGCTTTCAATACAAACATATTGGTTTCAGGCCCGTAGCCATGCTAGGGGAGTGCGTTGGTGCTGTACGCACCGCCCGCCAAATTCAGAAAGGTCCACTTTTGACCGGGTCTCGGTCCAATTTGGGGGTGCAAACGCGTTTTGGGCCCCCCCGCCCCCACTTTTCGATTGGGGGGGGGGGGGGGGGGGGGGGGGGGGGGGCGGCCGCCCCCTGCCCCCCCCCCCCCTCCCCCCCCCCCCCACCCCCCCCCCCCCCCCCATTCCGGCGCCTATGGTTCAACCATTTTTTATAATCCAACTTGTGAATGTAATCATTTGTTAAAATAATGATTCAATAGAGAGATCAACAACTATTTTAAAACCTCCTTGTATTGGTAAGTTTTTGAAAAAAGTGTATGCAAATATCGTGTTTTTTTTCAACATCGAATAAATGTGGGACCCACATTTATTCCAATCTCATATACTTACATTGATATTTCAGCTGTTTCTCAACCGACTTTGATCAAAAGAAGTTGTTCACATGCCCTTCCAAATATTACACTTACAAATTGATTATTTTCTGAGTACCCTCTTAACCGAAATTATACTATATCCCTTTAAATGATATGATAGATCTCCTGCCAATCATTTATTGGTTCTATTCTTCCAATTATAATAGTTTTTCATTACCTCACAAATTAATCAATTATTTACTAAAGCGCCCTCTACACCCAAATTAAGGTTACGCTTTCTTCTGTACGAACAATGCAGAAATTTGTTTTGGATTATAAGCAATAAGAAAAAAAAAAGCATTTAAAGGGCAAATTAGGGTTACATTTACAAAAATTGAAACATGGAGTACAAGTAATTTTTATGTTATTTTATGTTATCTTTATATGGAGCTCGCTTAGTATTATTACTAAAGTTTTGGTATAGAGGGCGCTTCAATAAATATTTTTTTGTGAGGAAATGAAAAACTGTTAAATTTTAAAGAGCATACAATTTTAATGACAGGAATAAACTTTATTTGATTAAAATCGGTTCAAGAACAGCTGAAATATCAGTAATTATATCCGATAAAAAATCTCACATTTATTTAATTAGATAAAAAACACTGAAACGGTTTATAGCCTGCAAGGCTAAGTTGGCGGTTGTTTTGAGGAAAGTAGCAATTAAACATCAATGACTGACAAGTTTTAGTTCATACAATTCTGTTTGACTAGAATGGTTTGAAAAGGACAGGTTTTTTAAAAAAATACAGTAATTGTGTGTGTTTCACAACAATCTACGGGTGGGTCTAACTGATTTTTGTTTTGGGGGGCACGCGACTTGATGAAGGGGGGAGGGGGCACACATTATGAATCTCTTTATTTTGACTCACATTTCCAACCTTTTTGGCAAATCCCGCCGTCCTCCTTTGCTATGCCACTAGTTATTATAGAGGGACATAATATATGATGATCCTTTCGCCTTCTTTTGAAAAAATACTGTAGTGTAGTGTTTTCTCACAAGCATATATGAACCTCAATTCAAATTCTAAATATTATAAAATTCTAAATTAGTTAAATTTAACTAATTTAGTATACAGGGTGGCCCCAAAAAAACGGAACGGGGCACTTCCCAAAATATAGTAACAAATGTATTATCTCCATCGGATAGAGTGTCTTTTCAAATGAACAACGATACCAAGAACAGTCAATTTGGTCGTGTAGTTTTTGTTTTAGGGCGCTGTGAGTGACACCATGTCAGGTTCTCTTTTTGTCAATCTGTATTGAGCCAGCGCTTGATGAATCGCACGAACCCGCCGTTCATAGCGTTGAGCATCGCGCACTATTGTTAGTGTGCACTCAGCCGTGTGACGAGATAATGGGCATGGTCGCTGAATAGTATTACGGGCAAGGAGTGCGGTTAAACTGGCATTGACTAGGTCGAAATCGACATAAATCGGCACCTGACATGGTCTCACTCACTGCGTCCTTAAACAAAAACGACCTTACCCAAATTACTGTTCTTGGTATCGTTTTTCATTGGAAAGGACACCCTATCCGATGAACATAAACATTGTGGTATTATATTTTGGGAAGTGCCCCGTTCCGTTTTGTTTTGGGCCACCCTGTATTGTGTTACCAACGTATCCTACTTCAATTTGGTATCATTAAAAAGCATGCTTATTCCCTTTTACACCTGATGATGCCCCATTTGTAATGATTATGAAATCATGGAATGTGCAGAACATCTTGGGCCAAATCAAACGTGTGTTGCAAAATGCATTGTTATTTTGAATGTCAACTGTGAATTTCTTCAATCGTCTTGGTTGATGGATCTTTGTTGAATGATGTTGAGGCAGTCATGCATGGATGCATTCAATGGAAATTTCTCTTTTCTTTGAAGCTTAAAATGTGTTTTGAATGATGCCGAGTTGGTCATAAATGCAATAATGATTTCATTTGATGCTTGGGAGGTATAATGTGCCTTGAATGATGTTTGCTGTTTTTGCATCCCCCCTCAAATTTGTTCCTTTTTTAATTTTCTTAATTGTGCTTTATTAGATAATATAAACGGAAATTGGACAGAAACACATGTTCATCATTTATCCATTTAGGAATGGTTTATTAAACTTTGCACAAAAATAAATTACAAACACATTCACTTGTACTAGATGTCTTTCTTTTATACACAATATGTTTTGCATGTTCTTGTGTTTCTAACATTAAATGCAATTCCTTTATCAAACCCTACGAGCATAAGATATACTGTAATAACAATACTTCAATAGAGTAATTATTAACCCTAACAAAATACGGATGAGAAATAACAATGATCTAATTGATCATTGTGGTTTATTACACATACAGTAACATACATGACTGTATGATTAAATACAAATCTGATTCTAAACTCTTTAAGAACTAAATCATAAAACTGTATTTGTCCTAAATGTATAACATACCCAGTTTGACCGGGAAGATGACAAGGTTAAAATGCAAAGCAAGAGAAAAAATGATATCAATTAAAATTGAAAGAGATACTTCAGTTTTCTTAGCACATTCTATAAAAAATTGTGTTTCTGGTAAGTTGAATGTCATATGAACATGGTTCGCCTAAACAAGATTTAAAATCTAAACAGTTCTGACTTATGAGTACAGTAATCAAGGACATTTTATTTGGTGCAACACATAATTGCGCTGTTGCTTTTCATAGGAAGACAACAACCGACTTTGATAATAATATAATAATATACATGTACTTTATCTATACAACACCTATCAATTTGATTGGCCTTAGGCACTTTACAATGGCATTCTCACACTGGTATGCAACTGATCTGCACACGACTTGTATTTTCTAATCCTTTACAAGCAATGCACTAGTAGAACAAACATATATTATTTATAGCATATCATCTCTAGGTGCTTTGAAATGGTATTATTACCCGGTGCCCATATTTATAAAAAGCCTGCTGGCTAAGTTTCATGCCATGTCTATTATAGATGGCGTGGCTAAGGTTTTAATTCAAACATAGAGAAACTTACTAGAAATATATAATATAAATGAAAAGAGCAACAAAAATGGAATCCCCTAGGAATATGAACCAGAGACCTCCGGATTGCTAGACCGGCGCTCTACCGCCTGAACTATAAAAAACCCTAGTGCGGTGCTTGTCCCTGAAACCCCTTAGGTTTCAATGCTTGTGTGGTCAGAAACTATTATAAACCTGGCATAACTTGAAGGATAGAAATCAATTTGGGGATATATGCTAGGGATCACCAAAGT
The DNA here is from genome assembly GCA_037951105.1 of Echinarachnius parma. Taxonomy (NCBI): domain Eukaryota; kingdom Metazoa; phylum Echinodermata; class Echinoidea; order Clypeasteroida; family Echinarachniidae; genus Echinarachnius; species Echinarachnius parma. The sequence continues at coordinate 44,458 of JBAMJV010005637.1, read as the reverse complement.
TATGCAGCATATTTGTATAATTAATTCAAACATATAGAGAAACTGGCCATAAATATATATAAATAAATGAAAAACAGCAAAGAAAATGGGATTCCTCCGGGATTGGAACCCCAGCTAAGATTTTAACATGTGATATTTTAGTTGCTAACTACGGTTGACTCAGTAGGTACCCCTAGGCCTAAGGCTTACCCAGCTAACCCTAGTTGGGAACCAGGAAATTGCTTGTTGCTCACTAAAAACTGTATCATAATCTGAAATGGACTTAGCATGGAACTATAAAGCTAGCAGGGTTAATGAATACGGGCCCTATGAGACACACACACACCATTTCTACTCCCATGCGACCAATGCACAAGAAGAAGAAAAACACGCAACTGTTACTGTTATATTTCTTAAGCCCATTACCTTATTTAATCAAGTAATAAATGAATGCATCATATTTTGATCCCTGATCTCACATCAAAGAGAACAAGAAGAACATGAATCCAATAGGAATATTAACATTCAAAGCCTATTGCAGCCTAGAGCTTTATGATACGGTATGTTTGTCACCACAGTATAAAACGGTCGTTAAGTTATCTATTTCTCTAAATCAAATTGTGCTTTCATTTTTAGTTTTATTTTACTTGAGTTGCAGTGAACCACTTAACTTGCTTCCCGGAGCTTCACCAAGACTCTGGTGGGCTTTTGGTCACATTATATACATTATTGCATTCTATACTAAAGCAAAAATTAACAATTTACATCAGTGATCTCAACTACTAGTTAAGCTCAAAGGTCATCACAATCATCTGCATCGTTAGTATTGAGCTTTGAATTGAACTGTATTATTTTAAAATTAATTTTGGAAAAATCTGCCAAAATATTCTCATCCACTCTAGATAAGCAAATTTTAGCTTCCAAATTGTTACCAACTATTAGTAAATGTTAGCACATTTACTGTTAAGCTCCTCAATAGATTTAGCAAATAGCATCATAGTTAATCAGTGTTATGATGATAATACTAATGTCATACATGTATTTATAGTGCAAATACACATGTACAATACATGAATCATGCCTGTCTCTATGGGGCAATTCCAAGTAAACGCCGTGACGGTCAGAGGGTGTTTCTCACAATGAAAGTCCAAATAACTCATAAAATCTAAATATCTAGAACCAACTTTTGATATGCATCTGTAACCACTATCCTACCAATAATTTACAATAGGCAAGAAAACCAAAATTCCCAATAAATTATTAATTATGAATATCAATATCTGCCGTAACGCCGTGACGGCGAAAAGACATGGGTTTCTTACATGCTAAGAAACTAAGTAAACTCTGTGAACTACAGGAACATTTTGCACTTTTGTCACATTGATTCTTTGTACTAGACATCAAGCTAGAACATCCAAATAAAAATGTAGAAAAAATCCAATGCTCATAGTAAATATGATATCATAAATGTATCTATGCACTGTAACGCCGTGACTGTAACACCGTGACCTCTGAATTGTACATGTTATATATATGGGAGATATTAAAGAGATGAATAATATGATATAATTTTAATGTAGTGATCCAGAATCAATAAAGAACTAGATGAATGGGTGATATAACCAAGATGCTATTAAATGATCATCCGCATGACACAAATTTGCAGCACAGCGCCCTCTATTGATCAAAAAATCTTTTAGGACATAATTGAAATTCTTATTTATTTCAGAAGTTAGTTAATGGAACCATCAAATATTAAAACCAAAATACATACTTAAATGTAACAATGAAATATGAGACCTTTGACATCTGACCTTTGACCTTGTTTCTCAAAATAACATACAAATGTTTAATTTTTGGTCTGCACAGTGCATATTTGCAAGTGATTTGTTTCATGTAACATGATTTCAGAGTTAGTAAATGTTTGTTTTTGAATTGGTAATTATCCGAGTGACCTTTGACCTGTGCCCCAAACAGTTTCAGAAAATTGTCTTTTACCTACAGTACTCTTTCTAACATTGATTCTGGAACTTAATTGTGAGAACAAAAAACAACAACAATATTTTGACCTGTTGACCTATGACCTCCCATGACCCCATTCCCTAATCAGGTCATATACTTCACTGGACGCATACCAGTATTATTATCATGTTATCCTTCAAGGATTCTCAAACTATCTTGATAATAATATAATTTTTGCATATTTGTTAGCTATGTGACCTTTGACCTTTGACCTCATGGACCAAAATCATATCCAATAATCCGTACTTCTAAATACATGGATTGTACAAAGTTTGAACGAAATCCATCCAACGATTCTTGAGATATTGCAAAAAAAAAGAACACTGATGTACAGATGCACATACAGACGGACATACAACCCATACACATACATGACTCAGGTAACTTTGAGATGGAAACATTATCAACTGACCCTATTCATATAATTATAGTATGAGCAATGCCAAAGCATACCTACAAAAAATATCTTACACTATTTGATTATGTCTACTGTGTTATGTCAATGGGAATCCAGTAGGTAGCGTCACGGTGTTACACAAAACGTAACGCCGTGACCAAATTGATATTGATTATATTAATAAATGGTAAAAGATAATGCTGCTATTCAGCATGCATATTATAGCCCTATGGGCTAATACAGAGAAAACAAAAAATTATTTCATTCCCATTCATATTTTTCCAGAAATATTAAAAATATCTGTTTTTAGTGTAACGCCGTGACATATTAATGATTGTAAATGAGACAGTCACTGAAGCGGAACGAAGAGCGAAAATGACGAAATTGATATTTATCTGAAAAATATAAGCAATGATCCTATCAACACTGAAATAAAATTTTATGAAAACTCCTTTTCGCAGTTCTTTTATGCTTAATATTTAATTGAATGTTTTGTGAAAATAACTGAAAATTAATTTATGCTATATATTAACAATAAAATAATAGTTTACAATTTTTTTTTTCAAAAACAAAATACATTTTTGGAAAGTTCAATCTTTTAGCTTTCATTTGATACCAAATTTGTTATGGTACAACGAATTTGAAAAATCAGTGGTTATGTCAATGTTTGCTTGGAATTGCCCTATGGTCTTTTCATCCAATTGAAAGATGGTATCGTCGTCAATATCACCATTGAGATTGACACCGAGAATGTTGATTTAATCTGCATTGACTTCCACAGTGAGCTTTGCTCCGACGGTGGACTTTGTGACCGTAATTACTCCTCTTACTCAAGAATAGCAATTTTTATAATAGTTCAAATATCTGCTTGGCAAATGTCATCGAGATTTTCAATTTTGTTTCTATATGATGTTAAAGCTGAGCTGCACTTCAATATTGACTTTGATATCAACTACTCTTTAAACTCCAGATCAGCGGACTGAACTCCAATATCTGCTTGGCAGTCGTTGTCAAGATCATCAATTTTGTTTCAATTTGATTTTCAAGCTGAGCCGTTCTTCAATATTGACGTTGATGATGACGACATCAACTAATCTATGAACTCCAGATCAGCGTCTTAACTCCGACATCATCGAGGTCGTCGATGTCGTCAGCATCGACCTCTGTGTTGAGCTGAACTTCGAAATGGACTTTGATGATACTGATATCTACTTTACAAACTCAATATCAGCGATCCCTAATTTGATTTCGTCTCTCAGCTCATCATCAACATCGTTGATGTCGTCAGCATTGACCTCTGTGTTGAGCTGAGCTTCGATATGGACTTTGATGACCGTATCTACTTTACTAACTCAAGATCGGCGATCTCTAATTCGATTTCATCTCTTAGTGCATCATCAAGATCATCAATTTCGTCAGCGTTGACCTCTGTGTTGAGCTGAGCTTCGATGTTGGCTTCGATGACGTCGAGGCAGACGCTGTACTGCTGATCGAGGCCCTGGTAGCTGTCACTCATGATGTACAGACTGTAGATCACACGACCTGTGATATCAAAGAAAAACATGATTGAAAAGTTACACAATAATTGTTCACAATGATGATTTAATTCATTGAATTAATAATACAGTATAGACAACTATACTTGCATTAGCAATACTGATACAATATTTATGCAAATTCCTCTGTGCAATTCCAAACAAACTGACTTTGGAAATATTGGTTCTTAACCAAGATTTTAAAGATATTTACATTTACCTACATGTACATTTACCTACATGTATTTACCTACATGTACTACATGTACAGTACATGTATGGGGATATCAAATATCTAGACAGCAAATTATCATTTGAACTCTTGTTCAGCTTCTAGCCTTACTAATGAAACTAATGACAAACCAACAACAAAAAACTTTGCAATAAACGAATCTATGTACAGCTTTGCAAATCTGAACACTAATTCCACATTGCTGCTCTTCAAACAGGTGTTTAAATGGGCATCGGTAGAATAGAGGATGTATGCGAAGAATAAGTGCAATGTACAGTAGCACCTGCTGGAATGCTCCCTAATGAGTGGAGAGAGTGCATAATAAGCACTGGATTGATTATGGGCCTGTATCAGATGACTGAGATAATACTAGACGCAGATCTCTCTGGGAAAATAGTGTGAATGCAAGGAAGAGGCTAACCTGCGTAAACATATTAACTAATTATCATTATAATTATTATTATAACTTTTATAAAAAGAGGAAATTAGTGATGTAACAATGACTTACCGACTCGTTCAGGTGTGTAGAAGGAGAGTTGCACTTTGGAGTTGCCACGCACAAACCCGATCCTCTTCAGCGCTAGAAGGTCCTTGTTGTCCACGTCTCCCAGAACCAGCCACCATCCCTCGTCCTTGGGCTTGGGGAAGCGTGGAGTGTGAGCCTTACTGTCCTGAAAGACCAAGCGAAAACGGAGACATGAATCTATATCAGCTATATATCAATCTATATCTATCCAGCCGCATAGCTATGGGGATGGGGGAGGGGGGGCCTGTGACCCCCTCCCCCAATAATAGATAAAAACATTAAAAAACATAATTTGGGGAAAATCTGGGGGATAATAAAGCAATACATAAGGAGTGCCCACCCCCCCCTCCCCATACTTTCATTGCTTAGCTCTACTGGCATGAATGGGCAACTAAATATAACATAATTGTTCATGTTTTTCTTTGTTTAGGGTCGCTGGAATTTAAAAAAAAATCTTTTTATATGCTGACTGGGCCACACATCAAAAAATCTAGGCCTGGGACAAAATATTCAAATATCCAATCAGTTTGAATAGCTGAATAGGTGTACATGTATGTAGGTATTCAAATATGACTTTATTTACAATCCAAATTTGTTATTTTGTGCACCCTATAGTTTTAATATATGTGACCTTATTCCAAAAAACGTCCAATTAGTCTCAATTTTTTTTATTTTTTACTATTTCAGCTAATAACAGAGAAACTACCACCGTAACCCAACGGTCATTTTGTGGTGTAAGCTAGGTCACATATTATCGTTTAATTACCCTTCCTCGATTGAGTCTGCGCAGGTTGACTTGCAGGACATACTGCTGGTCAGCATGCACCACTAGGAAGTCACTATCCATGGCTCGCCCATCTGTCACATAAACAAGAAAACATTAACAAATAACTCCTGTGAACTGCTTATCAAATTTAATAGACTAAAGAAATCAAATGTTAGTCAACTTGCACCAGTTTCAAACCCAGCAGGTCCTTTATCGAGGCAAATTTAATGACAAGTGCTAAACATCAATTAAGAACAGGCATTCAACTCAACTGAACCCCATCTTGACAGTAAGTGTACTCAGAAAAAATCATATGATACTAGCTTACAGTAAAACAAATTATAACATACCCTATTCTATTTATACACCCAGTTGAAACACATTTGAGCCTCGTCCTAATCTTGTTTAATTATTTATCTGTTAATTTTGACTCTTGAAAGTAAGATTAAAGTGATCAAATCATCTATATACCAATATTAGATGGTTGTAAGATTCTTCGGAATGATGTCAGATAAATTCACAGAAAACACAACACTGTTTACCTAGCGATAACGAAAATAATTTTTGTCCGATTTTATCGCCCACTTCATTTCAATCATAATTTCTCCATAATTAGGGAAATATTTGACAAATGAAAACCATGATTTCATTCTTATGTTACCATACACCAGACAAAAGGTTACAAGAGAATTGAGAAAGCTCAAAGTGATTTTGGTTGAATATGATAAAGGAATTAGATCACTTCAAGACAGTACTTAAAGGGATCTAGTATTATTGTCCAAATCCACAAAACTGACTCAGAACTCTAGTGGTTCTCTCCAGGGGTGTCGATCTGTTCGGAAAACACAATGCATTGGGGGGGGGGGGGGGGGGGCGAGCATTGTTTGTGAACAATAGCTCGCCCCTCCAATGTATTGTGTTTTCCGAACAGATCGACACCCCTGGTTCTCTCATACCTTGTTTGTTATCCTATTACTAACAGAAGCATGGAATAGATTTTGTTTAATTTTTCGTTAAAAAGATATTTAGGATTGAAGTGTTCGGATTTTGAATTATCCACTGGACAGTTATAGCTGTGTACAAAATCAGTGCAATGAGCTGGCGGATATCAATTTGCATTTTGTTCACGGCCATTTAACATCAATTTAATGTGAAATGTTCCCATATTACTAAAAGTGGACATATCAGATCACAGCAATACACATTATATCAACCATTCATAATCTTTAGATCCCTTTAAACTTACGGATGTATGCTGTTGGGAGTCTCCTGCTTTCCTGATGGCCACCATCAGCCCACCAGCCGCTCATAGACAAGCCCACGTGAAGAACTGGCAACTTCTCTACTACATGCCATATCTAGGGAGAGATTAAGAGATTATGAGGATAATAAGATAAGATTAAGAGGGGATTAACCGTCTATGAGCAGCCTCTATTGTTCTTGTTGCCCACTGTCGGCCCATCACCCAATCATGAAAAGGCACACGTCAAGAACTGGCAACCTCTCTATGACATGCCATATCTCGGGATAGAGGTTGAGTAGAATAAGAGATTAAGCATAGATAATACTACTACTAATAATAATATATAGCGCTTAATACATAGATATATAATACAAGCCTATAATAACTGAAAATATTATTTAAAAAGCATTAAATTATGCTCAAACATTGAATCACAAGTACAGAAACTGTTTAATATACAACATGAACATGTACAAAAAGTATGTACATGTATTAGTCATTTTAAGGTTCAAGTTCAAGTTGATTTTATTCATTTCAAACATTAAATTTTTTTTTATAATACAAGTCAAGTATCAATTATACAGATCATACAGGTTGAGAGCATCAAATGTGAATAAAGGGTCTTGGGTCTTGCTGAAGGACACACGCGTTGCGGTCGAGTTGGGAATTGAACTCACGATCTTCATGATGAAAGACGAAGGCCTAAACTAATATACCAATCACAGTCACTAATAAACTCACCTCATCTATTTGTCGGTCGTCGAGTTTGTTTCTGAGCATGGACCTCAGAGCTTGCTTGTTTCTGCAGGCTTCCACAAGGTCTGGAAGGCCTTCTATGGGACCCGTCTTTGTCCTGGTGGGAATCAGCAAAGGAAAACGGTTCAGAATTATTTCCACATTTAAAGGAATCTAGTAGCTTTGTCTGAATCGATCAAACTCACTTGCTACTCTTAGTAGTTGGTCTAGCAGCTTTGCATTGGTGTTTTCCTCTTACTTATAGATCAATAAACCCAAATTTATTTTTTTTAAGCTTCTTTTCGTTATTGACATTTCTGATTTGATTTGACAGAATCATGAGAACATTTCATCTGCAGACATCCACAAGACTTCGTCCTGGTGGAAATCAGCGGAGGACAACGGTTCAGAAGTATTTTTTCATTTAAGGCATATTAACAAGGAAAATATATTGGGGAATTCCCATGAAAACTGTTTTAAATGCTCGTAATAGTCAGAAGCTAAATAATAAAATTCAAATTTTATAATATCTATTATAAATAACTTTGAAATGTTTGAAACATATCTTTATTTAATAAATACCTGAAGAGTTGCAGGTGGCTATATTCAACATGACAAAGTCATATTGGAACATAGTGTAACATCCATTATTTCAGTATGATAAATACCTGAAGTGTTGTAGGTGGCTATATTCGACATGAGGTAGTGTGAGGAGAGGTGAGTCTTCAAGCCATCTAGCTTGGATGATGGACTGAACCAGCTGCATCGTCTGCAGTGCCGTCACAAGCCAACCATTGAACGATACCACGTCGATCATGGCCTGATAGAACAAACAAAACAGATGGAATTTAATACAGTAAATTAGCATTACCAACATCATCCTCATCATCATCATAGTACTATCGTCATCATAATCCTCATCATCATCACCACCACTTCCACAAACATCATCATCATCAACATCACCACCACCACCCCCACCACAATCACAATCATCATCATCATCATCATCATCATCATCATCATCATCATCATCATCATCATCATCATCATCATCATCATCATCATCATCACCACCATCACCATGCACCACCACCATCATCATCATCATCATCATCATCATCATCATCATCATCATCATCATCATCATCACCACCACCACCACCACCACCACCACCACCACCACCACCACCACCACCACCACGACTATGTCTCTTACTTGCAAGATCCTGATAGCCTGGTCAAGGACTGACTTGGTATCAGTGAAGTAGTCGCTACACGGGAGCTGGACCCTAGACATGTGAGCCTGCAGCAAGAGGTGTGCCTTTGTGTGGGGACTGTCAAAGGAGTGGCGGTTGACTTCTATGGGCAGGCTTTCAGAGAGAGTGCTGGGAAATTAAAAACAAAACACAAATAAATCATCCCTATAATGATGCTGCTGGCAGGGGGGGATGTGACTGAAAGAGTTTCTTGATCATAATTATAGCGAATGTCATTAGATAATTATATAACAGGTTTCGAACCCTCGACATGTGAGCCTGCAGCAAGAGATGAGTCTTTGTGTGGGGACTGACGAATGAGTAGCGGTTGACTTCTAGGGGCAGGCTTTCAGAAAGAGTGCTGGGAATTAAAACAAATATAAATAAAAACAAATCTTTATAATGATGCTGCTGGCAGGGGGGACGAGAGACTAAAAGAGTTTTTTGATCATAATTATAGCCAATGTCATTAGATAATTATATAACGGGTTTCGAACCCTCGACATAAGAGCCTGCAGCAAGAGATGTGTCTTTGTGTGTGGACTGTCAAATGAGTAGCGGTTTACTTCTATGGGCAGGCTTTCAGAAAAAGTGCTGCGATTTACCACCAAAAAAAGAAGAGTTATCTCTATAATGTTGCCCATCTCTATAAAAATGCCCACTTTCAGCTAGAAGTTGTTTTTCAGCAGGGCCATAATTAGCTTATAAATGTTCCTCACCTGTTCAATGAATCCTCGTTGTGTCTCACTGGAAGACCTTCATACTCATGGGCATCCTATATTATTATAACAAGGGGAAAGAATTAACAAAATTACAAAGAAAGAAGGAACGTGTTTCAATTACAGTATTTTAAAAAAAAGGAAGAATATAAAGAAGAAGAATGAACAATTAACAAATATTTAACTTGTTCTATAAATGTTTTATGGAAAAATGTTTACAATAATTTGAACAAGAGAGAAAACAAGAATCTGGAAAAATCAAAGAGTGAACTTGTTCCAGATCTTTTATGAATAAGACATAATTAAGTGTTAAAAAATCAACTTTTGCCTTTCTAAATCTGACACAAGATTGTCTGCAATGAAAGTACATGTCAAGTTCATATACCGAGAAATCATTATCATGTATAAATCTTTTCCTATCTCAATGATGTCATGCCAAAAACTTAATGAAAGTTTAATAACAAATGAACTATGACTGTCTATCAGAATTGCTTACAAAATTTCACAACTGTACATTGTTTATGCTAATGAGAAAGAGAGCAATGATTGGGATCAAATCACCATTAGTTGATAATTAGATTGCCCTGCCATGCCAAACTGTCTACTTTATCGATGAAGATTGTGAGGTGTGACCCTCAAGGTACGTTCAAGGTACAGTTAAACCTGTCTTTAGCGGCTACCACAAGTGGTCACTATACACAGGTTTGACTGTATCTTCCAAGCAAAATGTGATACTAACAAAACTATGGTAGCCCACAGCTCATTTGTTGGTTCTTGGGCCAGCAGACCGGGGGAAATTCCAAGCACTAGGCTAAAAAGGCATTTGAGGGAACTCACCGATAGTACTGTGATCAGGTCTGGAAGAGAGCACTCTGATCCTAGACTGTCCTGGAACATCCTGACGGTCCTGTGATGCAGGTAGTAGTAGGACGCTATCCTGCCTGGGGTCTGGGGTTCTAGAGACCGGTTATCCTGTTAAGTGGGGTTACAGAAGAAGATATTCAAAGCATAATTTGTACAATGCAGCAATATATCCAGCAGTGAGGTCAGGGGTTTCAAGTCTGATCTCCAAACAAAGGCAAAACAACACTTCGCATATGCCTTGCTCGAATTGATCTGACTTGCTTTCATTATGCTTCTTTATTAATATATATATATTTTATGTATACAAAAGGTACTCTGTGTATAAACTCACATCCCCAATCTCTATGCAGTAAGAGTAGGCCAGGTCTAGTAGAGTCTTCCTTCTCCACCAACTGAGACAAGAACCGGTTGCCTTAATCAAAGTAGTTATTCAACATCTTTATTGTTTGAATGAATTTATTAATAGACGGATTAATATCAGTGTAATCTTTGTGATTATCCATTTACTTACATCCCCGATCTCTATGCAGTACGAGTAGGCCAGGTCGAGTAGAGCCTTCTCCACCAACTGAGACAGGAACTTGTTGATGCCCTCATGCGTTGTGTCCTCCAGCTCATAGTAACTATGGCAACACAAAATGAAAGAATGAAATGCAAGAGATAATATTATAATTATGTCGCAATTTTTACTTTTCAATACAAGTAATATGAATCATTAGTTTTTAAAAATGCACTTTTGGAATAATTTCTATGTACCCATCTCAAATATTTACCTACTGCCCGTTATGTCTCCTGGCATATAGGGCAGGAAAAAAAGTCTTCCACTCCTTCAGATCTTGGGCCAGTCTCTTTGAATGTTGTCCGAATCGTTTCTATACTTCCATAATTCCTTCCCCTTTTTTAAAAACATTTTCCTAGCACTAATACAATGTATTTAATCTGGCTTGTTTTAAAGACTGTTTTAAAGATTATTTCAACCGTGTGCAAGTCGATCTTAAGATGGCATTTGGCGTTGGACTTTATGAATCCAAACTATCTTTAACTATTACAAGACAACAAAAATCTTTACCTTGGGTTGACGACAAGCCTTCTGAAGAAGTACGTCCAGGTGATGTAATCCATGGCATCCTGCTTGGATGTCACTGTCCCTGCTACAATCTCAGCATTCAGATGCTCTGGGAGAACTTCTAGTAAGCTGAGGAGCGAAGAAATAAACAATAATCAAAACAGTTTTTGTAAAAATGTGTGGTTCTGGACATTTTCTCAAGCTTTTCGATTTCCGCGTTCTGATGCTCAGGGCTCAGAATAAAATATAATTGAAACAATGCAAACATAAATATTCTCTGCTAATAAATTCCAGCAAGCTATTACAGGCAAAAGAAAACATCAAATTTGATTATAAACAACTTCTCATCGATTCTGTTATCTTTGTCACTATTTGTTTTAGTCTTGGACAAGGATTTAGGATCATAGATGTCTTTTAGAAAAGTCTTTTATGAACTTTTATACAGGAGTAAAGCAGAATAGACTGTTTGGTTTGCACCTCTACTCTAATTACTTGAAAATTGTGTGGATTATGATTGTAAGATTCACAGTCTTAAGCCCGGCGCAGACAGAGCCGACTCGACCCGATCCTTTTGGTTTTCTGTCAGTTTCGCTCAGTTGGAGCCGATTCAACATGTCGAATCGACCTCGAATGACCTCAGACTGGCTCTTGACTGGCGAAACCAGAGTCCTGAGGCAACGTATACTGAGTTAATCAGGCTGAAAACCAGTCGGATGGGTCGCGTCGGCTATGTCTGCGCCGGGCTTAAGTGGTCACCTGCCTATAGCAGCCAACCTGGTTATAGTTGGTGGCCACCAAAATGTATCCCCTTAAGAGAAAAACAGTGAACCTGTCTAGAGAGGTCACCTGTCTACAGTCGCCACTTTTCATGTTTCCCTTGGGTGGTCACTATACACAGGCTATAACACTGTTATGTAACCTGTCTATAGAGGTCACCTGTCTGTAGTGGCCATGTCTCTTAAGCCCTCTGCAGACAGAGCCGACTCGACCCGATTCGACTGGTTTTCATTCGGATCGGCTCAGTTTTCAGTGCCTCGCGACACACATTTTGCCAGTCGAGAGACAGTCGGATGTCAATTGGGGCCGATTCAACACGATAAATCGGATCCGACCGACCGGGCCCAACTCTAGCCTGATTGAAACCAGTCAGATCGGGTCGAGTCGGCTCTGTCTGCGCCGGGCTTTAGTTGGTCGCTATGCACAGCTTTGACTGTACTTACTTTGATTCAACGGGGAACGGTTCGTAGAGAAACTTCTTGTAGAAGTGTTTCTTGATGTCGTGGACCAGGATGACTGCCGTCCCCTGGTCATCGTACTGAGGACGTCCAGCACGACCCATCATCTGAAGGACATCTGGACAAGCAGGAGTAAAGAGATGGTACAGAAATAGTATGTAAATGCCAAAAAAAGTCAGTAGTAAACAGATAGTAAAGACATGGTACAAAAAATGTTAGTTAAATCATTAAGATGTAGTAAACAAATGGTAAATTAATAGTAAAGAGATTGTAAAAGAATGATAAAGAGATGGTACATGTAAGAAAGTCAAAGGAATCGAGCAAGATGCAGGCTGTTCTCTGATCATCATATTGAGGCACTCTGTATTGCCCATATCTGGGCCCCATTGCAGAAAGCGATACAATCAATTGTAAGTTACAATCAATTGTAAGTCAGAAAATGTAGGGATTCCAATCAGATTTGCGCATTTAGTCACATGAGCTGACTTACAATTAATTGCAACTTTATAATCGATTTTTCTCTTTCTGCTTGGACAGGCAGTAGTAAAGAGATGGTACAGAGATGTTATGTGAATGCAAAAAACAAATAAGATGTTTAAGGGTGGGAATTTGTCAACCCGTTCAAGACTGGTTCCCCAAAATATTCAGATATGTCGATAGATGGGGGCAGGGTTGCCCAGCAGAGAAGTCTAAGCCCATGATAACCATCAGAGGTTGTACAGAAAAGGTAACAAAATGTGGATAGAAGGGGGCAGGTTTTCCTCACAGATGGTGGATGCCAATTCCCCCCCCCCCCCCGCCCCCTTTATAGCTATACCCTTGCTCTCACCTGTGATGGGGAAGTCGACATATATCTTGGTCTTGCCATCAAAGTACTCTGTGCCCATGATAACCATCAGAGGTTGTAAAGAAAAGGTTGAAATGTGGATAGATGGGGACACGCATAAGTGACCATACAACCTTCATAGCTATACCCCTGCTCTCACCTGTGATGGGGAAGTCAACATATCTCTTGGTCTTGCCATCAAAGTACTCTAAGCTCATGATGACCATCAGAGTAGGGTTAGGAAAAGGCAGAGATGTGAATAGATAGGGACTAGGTTTCCCAACAGAGAAATAGGGGGAAGCAATTGCCCCACCATTGCTCCCCTTTATGGAACTGAATACCCCTGCTCTCACCTGTGATGGGGAAGTCGACATATCTCTTGGTCTTGCCATCAAAGTACTCTGTGCCCTTGATGACCACCAGGTGAGCAGGGAAGTTGACGCCCCAGGCCAGGGTACTTGTCGCTATTAACACCTGAAAAATAAAAGAATAACAATAACTTCATGCATGATAGAAAAATGGTGTAGATAAACTATGGCAAGTACATGTATAAAGACTCCTTACTGGTCCTGGCATCAAAAAGGCGCACAATTTGACTTTAATATAGACTAACTTTTGTAATTTTTCACTGAGTTACATGTACATGTAAAAGCCACAAGTCTATAGTGGGAGTTATCTGATGTGTTATTTTGTACACCTGAAAGAAAAACTTAACCTGTTTCCTTTGAGATTCTGAAATCCCCATAGACTTTGTACACAGCCCAACCGGGTCAAGGGGTTAAGGGAAACACCCTGCTACAAGTGAAGGGTTTATATGCAAAACACACATTATTCTCATGGCTTTTCAACAGGTTTAATAGCGATTATCTTGAACTGATAGAAAAATGTATTCATTAGTTTTCTGCATGTGCACCATACCCAGGGCTCGACACTAGCACTTGCCTACTTGCTCGGGGCAAGCAAAAATATATGTTAGGCAAATAACATTTCATTAATGGTCTTGTTTGGTTCCCGATCGGGCAACTGACATTTCTATTCAAATGCAAGAGCAGAATGTAATTGCTTACGTGTAAATCTGCTCTGGAAGTAAAGTGGGCAAGTACCTTTTCTGTTGGGACAAGTACAATTTGAATATATATGATTTTACTTGCCCGAAGGGGCCTATAGAGAAAATAGTTAGTGAGGAGGCTTGCCAGGGTAGTAAATACATGGGGGCTGAGGGCGACTTTGCCCCCTTATATTCAAAATAGCCCCCAGAAATCAGTAGGTAGCCCCTAAAATTACCACAGGGTATTATGTGAAATATGTTGTGGTATCCATCAGATTGAAGAAGTAGCCCCTTAAAATGAAAAATTAATTCTTTCCTTGAGCCTTGCATACCTGAATCCTTTGGTTGCAGAAGAGTTCTTCTACAGTCTTCCTGTCCCTCTCATGCAGGCCGGCGTGGTGCATGCCGATTCCAAACGACAGGGTCAGCTTCAGATTGCTGTCTCGCACAGACTCTATGATGTGGTCCATCTGTGAGTTAATAATCATAATAATTATTATAGTTTGTATATAAACATGTAGAGTACCTATTAGATATAATACAGTATCATCTCTAAACACTTGACGCTAAACAATTGTTTTCCCGTCTCTCTCATATGCAGGCCAGCGTGGTGCATGCCGATTCCAAACGACAGGGTTAGCTTCAGATTGCTGTCTCGCACAGACTCTATGATGTGGTCCATCTGTGAGTTAATACATGTAGAGTACCTATTATATATAATACAGTATCATCTCTAAACACTTGACGCTAAACAATTGTTTTCCCGTGTCTCTCATGCAGGCCGGCGTGGTGCATGCCGATTCCAAACGACAGGGTCAGCTTCAGATTGCTGTCTCGCACAGACTCTATGATGTGGTCCATCTGTGAGTTAATACATGTAGAGTACCTATTATATATAATACAGTATCATCTCTAAACACTTGACGCTAAACAATTGTTTTCCCCGTCTCTCTCATATGCAGGCCGGCGTGGTGCATGCCGATTCCAAACGACATGGTCAGCTTCAGATTGCTGTCTCGCACAGACTCTATAATGTGGTCCATCTGTATTAAAGTAAATATGGAATTTTTAAGTAAATTATCGGTGAGTTACATGTTAAAGGGATCTAGTAACTTTGTTGAGATGTGCAAAAACTGATGAATGGTTGATGCAATGTATACTGTTGTTATCTCATATGTCCTCAGGGTATTGTGTGAAAATTTCAGGTCAAATGGACAATGTATGGCCAAGTAATGAGCGAAAATGCAAAGTGATATTGGGTGATATTCACCAACTCACTGCATTCACTTTGTACAGGGATGAAAATCTCGCCCGGAGATTTTCTTATCTAAATACTTCAAATACTTCCCTTTAAAGGGACAGTTCCTCTTTTACAAAACGTCTGAACAGTTTCCAGTTGACGGATGGGGATGAATGCAACACAAACAAAAAAAATCAGATCGAACAGCCCTGTAATTTGGATTCTACGAATGAAAAATGAATGCGTCCCTCCATCAAACTATATATCGGTCAATAAAGGAGTTTAACTGATTTAGCATAATATTGCAACAATATTGTACTTATTCTGGTATAGGTATTGTGAAGCCCACATTTGTAAAGGGTATGTCACGGAAAAAGATCTAAAAAATGAAGAATATGTAATTACATGTAGTCAGTTTAAGCGAGGAATTGGTTATTTTGCCTAGTGTGCGGTCATGCTATTCGTATGTGTGTGCGGGTCACGTAGCTAGCGCGAGTCACGTAGGGGTCACGCATAGCGTTGTGGTACTTCTTGGAATCCCTGTACGAACTTTCTCACTGGGTGAATATACGTATAATGCACAATTGTTTTTTGGACGACGGTTTATTAGTTTTAGGTCTATAACTCCACGAAAATGAGATTTCAAGCCCTAATTTGTTCAGGCATGCTATTAAATGACATTTTCTTTCATATAAGACAATAACCTCGCAACTTTTGAAATTTGGCTTGCAAAAGAGGATCTGTCCCTTTAAAGCACAAGAAAAATTATTCGGAATCCCCTCCAACCAAAATGTTTGAATATTTGCTTTAATCCCTGACAAAGTAAAAGAATATATCATAAAAAGCGTTGATGATAATTATGTTTGAATAACAAAGAGGAGGAACCTACCTGGCGCTCTTCCATGTGCATCCATTGTTTGGGGTTGTCTTCCGTTGCCAGGAATGCAATCAACTCCAGCGCAGTCAGCCTGGTCTGTCGCCTTGACGACACAAAGATCAGGACGGGCTTCTTGGGCGAGTGCACTTTGATGGCTGCGAGTAGAAAGTAATATACATGTAACTATATACTAGCAACATTACTGATACAAATTTACAGGTAGAATACGGTTTAGATTGCATTCTGTAAAAGCAATGCACTCAAGGTTTTGTCAGATGTGCATATAAATGCACAGCGCATATATCAGGACGCACAAGGATCACGATTGGGCTTGGTGGGCAAGTGCACTTTGATGGCTGCAAGTAAAAGCCTACATGTACATGTATGTGCAGTACAAGCTATCTTAATAAAGAGATCCAGGTAAAGTGTCAGATATTGCACAAAATGACATTTGAGACTTCAATCCTATATCAATATCTTTGTAAAATACAATTGAAAGATTTGTGAGTTTGAAAGAAAACGAACACTGTTTACCTAGTGAAAAAATAGAATATTGAGTTTATACATGTATTTTATCAATGAATACTGATGGCCTGCCGTGGATTTGTCGCAGTAATAATCATCCGTTTGATCTTGACGATATCCGCACCCGTGTATACAGACGGTACGGAATTCATGGAATTTGAGAGCGCTCGGCTCAAAGTTCAGTGGGTTGGGAAGATTTCCCACGCCCGCTGGCCGGACGTGTTCAGCTACGACAATTGTACTTTTTATCAAAAGCGTTAGCTAACGCTTTTGAAATAATGATTTTCAATGATAATTATCTTCATACTAAAGGGACATTTGAAAAAATCAAACCCTATTTTATTCATCTCTACCATTAGCTAAACAACACGGCAGAGGAGAAACGAGGAAGCTCCAAGTATTTTTCGTGGAGTTAAGACACTTTACCTGGATCACTTTAAGTTACTGATAATATTTATACATGTAGATAGATGGAAAATGAGCAAAGATAATAGGGTTGCTCTGGGATATAACCCCAAAGAAACCCAATTGTCCTTTCCTCTTTTTCCATTTATATTATATACTTCTGGTAAGTTTCCCTATGATTGAAATAATATGATCATACTAATACATTGTAGATGACATTTACAGTCTACCACTATATACTAATGCACTTTAATACATGTACCTGGCCCCGTTGCAGAAAGAGATACAATTGATTGTAAGTTACAATTAATTGTAAGTCAGATTTGCACATTTAGAACACATGATCTGACTTACAATTAATTGTAACTTCTAATCGATTGTATCTCTTTCTGCAACAGGGCCCTTGTTTATTATTATTGCGAAAGTACAATGTACACGCAAGTTTTAAAAAAAGTCCCTCCCTTTGATTTGTGAGATTCTAGCTGAGCTCACTCCTTGTAGTCTGCAAATAACTCATCTAGGATTTCAATTAAGATCAGTGAGCATTTACCTTGAAAGGTTGGTTTGTTCATGGTGGCCATGCGGGGGCAGTAGTGCTTGCCGGGGAAACCACTGATGTGGACTTCCAGTGGAACGGGTCGAACTGATGGTCGGAAGTTGAAGAGACCAACCTAGCAGTGAAAAGAAAAGTGGAACCTCATTATAACAATGATTTTGAGACCTCACAGATTGCCTTGTTATAAAAGGTATCTTGTTATACATGTACCTGGTTAAAAAAACAAAAGATTAGCAAAAACACCTTTTAATATAAAAAAGTGTTTTGCACTTTACGAGGTTTCATGGTATAACATATAGGCCCTGTTGCAGGAAGATATACAATCGATTGTAAGTTAGAAAATTTGCGCATTTAGAACACATGATCTGACTTACAATTAATTATATCTTACAATCGATTGTATCTGTTTCTGCAACAGGCCATACTAGATCAATTGATGGATTTGATTGTTAAATATAATCAGTATAATATGCTCAGTTTCTTTATATTTTTTAACTTGTTAAATATAATGATACAACATTTAAATAGTAAATGACCACAAATCATTAAATGACAAATATATTTTAACTTACTTCTTTGATGCCGAGCCAATCAGCTAAGTCCCTTGCATTTGCCAGAGCAGTTGAGAGACCAATCACCCGCACCTTGCGTTCTGTGTGGTGAGAGATGAAGTTGGTTCTTGACACGATGACCTCCAACACAGGGCCCCTCTCATCACCTAGGGTTAAACAATATGTTTCAGAGGATGATGATTATTATCATACTCAATATCATCATCATCATCATCATCATCATCATCATCATCATCATCATCATCATCATCATCATCATCACCATCATCATCATCATCATCATCATCACCATCATCAACACCATTATCATCATCATCATCATCACCTCCATCACCATAACCACTACCATAACCATCATTATCACCATCATCATAATATTAACTGTTATTAATGCACAACTTAAGCATTACCTAGCAAGTGAATCTCATCAATAACCATCAACGAGACATCCTTCACATAGTTCCTGTTCTGCCAACTTCTACTGACTCCGTCCCACTTCTCTGGGGTTGTAACAATCACATCAGCTCTGGCGATTGTATTCACATCTGGGGTGACGTCACCCGTCAACTCCACAACTCTAAGAAAGATACAGTCACAGAGACATTAGTAGTTTGGTAAAAATCAAGAGGGACATTTATTTATAAACAGACAATTGTTACTTAGCAATCAAATCTGGGGTGATGTCACCAGTCAACTCCACAACTCTAGAGAGATAGCAGGGTAACAGAGACATTCATACGTATTTTGGTAAAAAACAAGACACTTTTACATTTACCCATAGACAATTATGCCGTAATCTGACAAAAGGAAGCAACTGACATTTGGTAGTTTTCTTGTAAATGAGGATTTTTATTATGATATTTGTGCAGTTACTTCCTTTTGACCTATTTATTTCTCATAAATGTATTGTCAGGAGACTTTAAATTGTTCACCACTGTGTAGAGCATATCTCAATTACCCCAAAACCAGTAAAAAAGGACTATCCATAAAATTGTCAGTTGCTTCCTTTTGTCAGATTACGGAAGAATTATCATACAGTATTCATCTGGGGTGACGTCACTAAAAATGAGGCCCTGTTGGTTCCGTAAGTTTTGGTGATTAATTGAATTATTGATAAATTACACAACCCTTTGCAAAGTGTTCGACTATTTAGTATCAGACAACAGTAGAGTACCAAAAAATAAAAGCCTGTGTTGTTCTTTGTGTGGTGACCCCACGAACAGATGAAAAGAAAGTGAAGAGGTACCTTTTTCCCAGTTTCTCCTGGAGTCTGACCTTCCAGTCCTCAATGCGCTCCCTGACGAGGGCCTTCAGCGGCGCTATGTAAACCACCTGCAGAAAAGTTCACATAACGTTTGCAAAATACTTATGGTTGTATTAAAATTGAAACAATCATGTTTTTTTCATTTTTTTTCCATTTCGTATATGTCCACAAATTTGAATAAAAACATTAAAATATAACAAAATAAGCACATTATAAATACAAACAAAATGTACCATATAACAATATTCAAAGTGTGGAAAGAGAAGCAGAGGCATTGACCTATCAAAAGGCTTCTCCCCATCTTTGCCAAGTACTGTCCAATGTCTTAGAAAGCATCAAATGAAAGCTTGTGACGAGGCCATTCTCAAAGCTTGAAAACAAAAAATAATGATTGTACAGGCAAGTGCAGGGTTTTGATATATCTAGTCACAATTTATGGAAAAGAAGGGAGACATGCATTTTTTCCCCCAAAGTGATAATTGAGACCAGTATCACATACCAATATCATTGTAACATTCTTGAGAATGATATTACGTGTACACGGCCGTTTTGTAGTTTACAGATGTCTAAACATAGCTATCTCTGCAATATACAGGTATTGCAAAATAAGGTACATCACCAAAAATGTTCTACTTGATAACAAAAATGTACCTTTGTCTTTGGCTGTTCGTTGAACACCCTGAACATGGCGATCTCAGCAGCAACAGTCTTTCCCGAGCCCGTAGGAGCCCCAAGTAGCACATTGTGGTCCGTGTGGTACAGTGTGTGAAAGATCTGGGTCTACGAAACAAATTAAGAAAATGCATGAAGCAAAACAATTTTCCAAAATGACAATACAACTCAAACTTGAACTGCAAACATAAATAGCGCAAGTTTCTAATAGTACAGCAGGACATTTTAGGCCCTGTATTATAATGTGTAATAGATCTAGACGTAAAGCATATCGAGTAAAACATATTTACATACAAATTGTAATACACAGTCAATTACATATTCCGTAACTGTCTTGCCAGAGAGGGTAGGAGCAAAAGTCTTTTTTGATTGCCCAGCGCAATACTACTACTTCTTATAATAGACCAGCATTTATATTGCCCCATCAATCTAGACATTGTATTCCGAGGTGCATTATACAGAAGAAGACAACAAATAAATGTGCAATTTTTTTTTTTAAGTACACTGTACCTGGATTGGATTGAAGTAGTCAAACTTCTGCAGCATCTGGTATTGCACGTTCTTGAGAGCCGTCTTGGGCAGTGGGACCAAGTCCAGCAACTCTGAAAATTGGAGAAGAAAAAGAAACATACAGGAACTATAAGCTAATCTATGTGTTTTTAAGGAAATTTACTTTTAAAAAAAAGAAAATGAGTCTTATATATGCATAGTTTGACTAGAAAGAAAGTATTACTGTTTATGAACAACCAACAATTTCAAATAGAGATACATGTATGTGTACATATGTACATGTGCATGTACCTATAGTCTAAAATGTCTACATAGTCTACAAAAAATCACTACCACAATAAGCATAATTATCATCATCATCATCCTCCTTCTCATTACTGTTATCATCATCATCACCATAATCAACCTCATCATCATCATCGTCATCATCTTCATTATCATGATGATGATGATGATGATCATCATCATCATCATTCATCATCATCATCATCCCTGTTATTATCATCATCATCATCATCATCATCATTATCATCATACAAAAACCACTATACCCACAACCATCAATAATCTAGTCATCATCATTTTCATCATCAAAATACTGGACATGTAGTCATCATTTTCCTCCTCATCATCGACATCATCACGACCATCATCATCACGACCATCATCATCACGACCACCATCATCACTGCCATCATCATCTCACTTACCTGTATGAGGAGGATGCCGCTCAGGGAGGATGAGATGTTGGAATGAGATGGGACACACAGTCTCTGACCCCAGCCACCGGTCAGACACAGCCTTGACATAGTACTGGGACGGGAGGGGCTCGAAGATGGGGATGGTGAAGACGAGCGTTTGGGCATCTTCATTTATCACCTGGAAAGGAGAGAAAAATGGTAATTATATTCCTTACAGAAATTGTGCTGTTGATAAGAAGCCAAACTGATCTGGCGTGGTACTGGGATAGGAGGGGCTCGAAGATGGGAGTGGTGAAGAAGAGAGTTTGCGCTTCATCATTCAACACCTCGAAAAAAGAGAAAAACTACAATTATATGAAAACAGAAATTGTGTTGTTGGGTTCAACAATGATAAGAAGCCAAACTGTTCTCACGTGGTACTGGGATGGGAGGGGCTCGAAGATGGGGATGGTGAAGACGAGCGTTTGGGCATCTTCATTTATCACCTGGAAAGGAGAGAAAAGCTGTAATTATACAATGTCCTTACAGAACTTATGGTGTTGATAAGAAGCCAAACTGTTCTGGGATGGTACTGGGATAGGAGGGGCTCGAAGATGGGAGTGGTGAAGAAGAGAGTTTGCGCTTCTTCATTCAACACCTGGAAAAAAGAGAAAAAGATGTCCTTACAGAAATTGTGTTGTTGGGTTTAATAATGATAATGAGCCAAACTGTCCTGACACTGCCTTGATATTATGTAGTACTGGGACAGGAGGGGCTCCAAGGTACGGGTGGTGAACATGCAGGCTTGCGCCTCTTCATTCAACACCTGGGATAAAGTAAGGGATTCAAAAAATTAACAAACAATACCCAGTATATATGTATACGATGAAAGTGGTTGCACATGTGGTAGTGGTGATAATGATAATATAGACACCAAGAGTATTCAAAAGGGAAAACTCAATTAAAGATTAAGCTGTCATAAAGTTATTAAGATGGAAACAGCAATAATGATGATGATGGTGATGATGATGGTCATAAAGATGGTGATGATGATAATGATGTTTCAAGATGATGACAGGACATGAAGAGGATGATGATGATCATCATCATCATGAAGATGATATGTGTGATACGATGATGAATGTAGTGGTACAGGTGGTGATGTTCATAATTGTGATGATTGCGATTATGAATATAGCATTAATAATTAAGATGAGGATAATGATTAGAATGATGAAGATAATGATTAGAATGATGCTGACAATAATGATGATAAAGATGTTGGTGATGGTGATGATGACAGTGAAAATAATGATTCTGAAGATTGTGCCTTATATGGCAAGCCATTTGCGCAAAAAGTCGATAAACTATGTTTAACTCAGTTTATCTGAGATTAACACAGTTTTTCTCAGATAAACTTAGTTTATCATGAGGTAAACCAAGTTTTTCAGAAAAACTAAGTTTATCAGTGATGAATCAGTATAAACAACTGGGTTTATCTGAGAAAAACAGAGTTTATCGACTTTTGGGGCAAAAGGCATGCCATAGCCTTACCTGCTTCTTCTGCAGCAGGAAGTACTCCGAGTGGTAGATGTGGTTGTTCTCCGGGTCCTCCACCCAGATCCACCAGGACTCCGAGGTTGAGCCGTGAACCCGATCATTCCAAGTGAAGCAGGGCGTTATCGTGAGGCGTACGCGCAGCACGGTGCGGGTGATTGGCTGGATGGACGCCTCTATCTGGATTTGGGGCAACTGCATGGCGCACGCCTTGATCTTACTGCCCATGCTGACGTGATGAACCATTAGACCTGTGGACCAAAAAAGAATGAAATAAGTAGCACAAACAGCCCAAAATATCTCTTTGATAAGCATGTGATTGTGAGGAACACTAGAATTACCAGAAGTCCGAGATTCCAAACTAAGGTTTTCATTCAAGAAGCAAAGAGATCAACATGGTCGCCGGGGGAGAGTAAGAATGGCTTTGATTTGGGCTAAATCGAGTTATCATTTCATTTCATTTCAGTTCAGTTTATTCAACCATAAAGAACAAGTAATACAGCAAAATTATAAATCAAACATACAATGTTTTATGGTTCGGACTATTAAAAAAGCAAAGCTTGTAAATAAATAGCGTAAATAAATAGCCCAGGTGATTGCTATAATTGTTACGATTGTTATGGTGTATCTTGTAGGTTGTAGCCTCTTCTATGTGATACAAAATTTTCAAATAATAATTACATGTTATTTTGGGAAGTGCCATCAAGTATGAAAGAGAGCTACATCTGGTTTTACATGGATTTCATACTTTAAACATGATTATCTCCAAAGTACTAAAAGCAACTTTAATAGCGACATTCTCTATCTAAACCGATAATATGCACTTATATCCAGTAACTTTGTTGGCAAGTGCAAAAAGTGAAGATTGATTAATAAAATGTGTACTAGAGTGATCTGATAAGTCCATAAAATAATGTGTGAAAATTACAGATTAATTGGATGTTTTTTTGGCTGAGATATGAGCAAAAATACAAAGTGATATTCACTAACTCATTGTACTTTCTTTGTACACGGCATGAAATTATCCCGTAGACAATTTCATATCTGAACACTTTAATCATAAATATCTTTTGAACGAAATGGAAATTGGACAAACCGAAACGTGTCTCATACTCCCATGCTTTTATTGTTATTATGAATATGATAAGGTATGAGAAAACCACCAAAGTTCCAAGTAAGTTTTGAGGATTTGGACAACGTTACCAAGTCCCAATAACATAATCATCAACTGAATACACACACAAACAAATAGAATAAAATGTCACTAACCAATCTCCTTGGAATCCATCTCCCTGAGTTTGTCGATGGTCAGTTTCTTTCCTTCGAGTTTGCGCAGGATCTCATACGACAGATTGGGGAATTGCCGGAGTGGGTTTTCCCAGGCCCAGAGACGTCTGTCAATGGATTTGGACAGCATTAGAAGGTTTGCTGCCATCAGAGGCCAACCAGTGCGCAGTGTAATCTCGAAGAGTGCACGCACGATGCGGCCTGCATTCTGTGGGATGGCAAAATATATTATGGTAACAGAAGATTAAAATGGATTCTGATTTGTCAAATGTCTCCCTAATTATGAAGATATTTAAGATTGAATTTGAAAGCATCTGTAGACACCTTCCACCGTAGTCAAGAGTATCAGAAATCGTTCACTAAATCCTGCATAATATCTGAATTTCAGAAACTTCTAGCAAATGATCGGGATAAAATCAGAAATCGATTTACTCCTTGTTCACTACTTCCTGGGATTAGATTATTTGCTTTTGTTTCTTTCAATAAATTTCATGAGTAAAGGACACATCTGCAATAGTATCCAAGGCTAGCCCTTAATGTTTGCCTTCTTTCAATGAAAATCTCACATATCATTCTCAAAATCTTACATTGATATTGGAACATGTATATGATTCAGGTCTCAAATATCACTTTTGAGAAATTACATAAAGTTAATGGATCCCTGATACTAAGCAATTTGAAACTAACATAGAGTTTACCAAACAATTAACAGCTATAGAAGCCCTGGTAAGGATGGACTAACCTGGGCCACGTATGCAGAGTCCGAGACGAGCGAGAAGCTATCGACATTGCCACGGGAGATGAAGGTCTGCAGGAGGATGTTGACTTTGCCGTGAGCATTCTCCACCCCTCCAGCGGCTGGCATCTCACAGCTATCCTCCATGTGATCCTGTAACTCCTTCATCTCATCATCTCGAACCTGAACAATAGAGGGCATATCATTTTCAATATTAAAGCTCAACACTAGCATTAAATGGAACCAACGCACCAAAATAATATTCTTATAATAGGTTTTAGTAGGTTCTGTTGTCTCCAAACATCGCGTGTATAGAATTGGCGCACATTTGAAGACGTTTAGAACAATGAGGCCCTATTGGTTCCGTAAGTGTTGGTGATTAATTGTATTGTTTAGGAAATACACAACCCTTTGCAAAGTGTTGGCATCTATTTAATATCAAACAACGGTACCAAAACATAAGCCTGTGTTGTTCTTTACATGTTGGTCCCCTTCAATATATATATCCTAAACATCCTGCAAAACATAATATACAAATCAGGTCAGAATCGTTCTACATACTGTCCTGTAGTTTTTTCATTTAATCTGAACAGATGGTTCATGATTGTATTGGAATTATGTTGATGTATTCATTTTGTATTCGCAATCATATGTGACCTTACACCACAAAACGACCGTTATGTCGCCGTGGTAGTTTGTCTGTTATTAGCTGATATAGCCAAATTTTGTTTCAAAAATGAAATTCAGGATTTTGGTATTTCCTGAATGAGGGTATCATAATCTACCTTTTGTAATATTTTGAGCGTCAGAAATCATGTTTAAATATGATTTTTAATCAAATAGATATGATCAGATTACAGTGCTTGAATGGACGCCGATCTTTGAAACGGCCCATTTTCTCCCTAACTTTAAAACTGATTCATCCATGTTCCAAATCTTGGCTGCTCATTTTGAGAGGGTTCGCTTATTCCAAATATGACAAATTATATACCATTTTAAAGGTATTGACTTCTACTTTACTGTCATGTAAAAATTAGCACAATCATTTTTCCCGACTTATTGGTCGTTTTGTGGTGTGAGGTCACATATACAACATAATAAAACAACAAAATCTATTGGGACATAAATTAAACAAAACATATAATAAACTAAAAGTTAACACAAAAAAAAATTGAATATACATGTATACCTTGATCTGCTCAAACTCCTGAGCCTGCGAGACCATCGCAAACACCTCGGCATCATTCATCACCGACTTCATCAGCTCGTTGAACTTCTCAATGGTGGCGTGCTTGATGTAGAAGTGACTGGCGATGCGACCCAGGTCCGTAGAATGTAGGTCGCCCGTGTTCTCCACAAATCGGATCATCTTGGCTTTGTCGAGACTGCGCGCAGACGTGAGGATAAGATCGTGCCTAAACTTGTTAAGGCCTGGGTCGTCCTGTCGAAAAATGGGGTAAAATCAGATAAAGTTAATTATCACTCAGTGTTAACTTCCCCCCTCCCTCGTCTTTTGCTTGATGTGACTGGCGATGCGTCCCAGGTCCGTAGAATGCAGGTCGCCCGTATTCTCCACAAACCGGATCATCTTGGCTTTGTCCAGACTGCGGGCAGACGTGATGATAAGGTCATGCCTAAACTTGTTAAGGCCTGGGTCGTCCTGTCGAAAAAGGGGGTAAAAGCAGATACAGTGCATTCTTACTCATTATTAAACTCTCCCCTTTTGGCATGTTTGATGTGGATGTATCTTGCGATGCATCCCAAGTTGTTGGAGTGAAGATCTCCTGTGGGTTTGACGTATTGGATCATCTTGGCTTTGTCGAGACTGCGAGCAGACGTGATGATAAGGTCGTGCCTAAACTTGTTAAGGCCTGGGTCGTCCTGTCAAAAAAGGGGGTAAAAGCGGATACAGTAAATTATTGATCTACCGGTACTAACTACCCCTCTTGTTGTGAAGACCTGATAAGGTCCTGCCTAGACTTGTTTAGGCCTGGGTCGCCCTGTAGAAAAATGGTGTAAAAGTGGATACTGTAAATAATTGCTGTTTAATAACTTCCCCTTCTTGTTGTGCTTGATGTAAAAGTGACCGGCAATGCGTCCAAGGTCCGTAGAATGTAAGTCGCTCTTGTGCTTGACGAATCCGGACATGATGATGAATAATTAATGCTAATTGGTTTACAGGAAGCTTGCGATTGAAATAGATGATTGTATCGAAAGAGGAATTATACAATCATTTACTGATTCAAATCCTTCACAAGATGTTCAAAGCTGTTGATAGTTGTCGATAATGGTGGCTTAATTTGACAATCTAAGGGATTTGATTCAGTAATCCACTGTATAATACCTCGTGACTCAGAGGGTTAATGTAAATGATTTACCTGTGCGTCTTTGAACATGAGTCCATAGGCCATGGGGTTGAGATGCATCCTCACATAGAGATATGTGTAGCTCAGCCACTTGACTGCCTCCTCCACATTGCTCACTGTACCCAATGCAATCTGCAGGTTGAAAGAAAGAAATCATTTGAGTTTGTTGTCCTACTACCCGAACATACAAATACATCAATACAACTATATAACCAATAAATCCTCACATAGAGGTATGTATAGCTCAGCCACTTGACTGCCTCTTCCACATTGCTTACTGTACCAAATGCAATCTGCAGATTGAAAAAAAAAATAGTGTGAGTTCGACGTCTTATTATCCAAACGTACAAATACATTTATGTGCAAATAGTGGGTTGAGGTGCACCCTCACATAGAGGTACATGTATGTATAACTCAGCCATTTCACTGCTTCCTCGACATTACTCACAGTACCCAGAGCGATCTGAAATGATATCACAAAGAAGATGGATTGAAACAATATCAGTGTTTTTTTTCTACACATGAGGTTCTCGTGAGAGTCCTGAAACCAGTGTTACGGTGCACTTCATGCATCTCATGACATATACGAACACAGCAGTTACTAAAACCATGACTATTAACAACCCTGGTCACTGGGAACAATTCAAAGCCATTATAAAACACAATTTGTGACCTTACACCACAAAACGACCGTTATGTCGCTGTGGTAGTTTCTCTTTTATTAGCTAAAATAGTCAAATTTTGTTCAAAATATGAGATTTAGGATTTTGGTATTTTCTGAATAAGCATATCTTAACCTAGCTTCTGTAACATTTTGAGCGTCAGAAAAAATGTTTAAATATGATTTTTGTATCTAATATATATGATCTTATTATAGCGCTTGAATGGAGACTGATCATTTAAATGGCCCATTTCTCCCTTATTTTAAAAATGCTTCAGCCATATTCCAAATCTTTGGTGTTCATTTTGAGAGGGTTCGCTTGGTCCAAATATGACAAATGATAGACCATTTTTAAAGGTAATGACTTCTTTTTTAATGTTTTAGGAAAATTAGCACAATCAGTCTTCCCGACTTATTGGTCGTTTTGTGGTGTAAGGTCACATTTTAACTCCCAAAGGAGCAAACAGACAATGAGCAGTCATAAAGGCGCCACAGACTAGATAGGCAATACTTGACTGCCTCTTCTTAAAGGGTACCACCACCCAAAAATAATATTATAAATGAAACTTATCTTAAGTAGTCTATTTCATCAACAAGTTTAGAAAAATATGTTTCCAGAAAAAATATATATAAGGAAAACGCATCATCATTCTAAAGCATGCGTTCATCGGTCTGCATGTACGAAGACTAACTTTGTCCAGAGCAAATGAATCATCTGGGATTCTATTGTCTCCAAACGTATGCGTGAATAGAATTGGCGCACTCCCAAATGTTTGGCGCGTACAGAACCATGAAATAATAATGGTTCTGTAAGTGGTGGTAATTAATTGCATTGTTGATGAATTACACAACCCTTTGCAAAATGTTGGGTATCTATTTGATATCACAAACCGGTACCAAAACATATAATTATGTGTTGTTTTTTGCCTGGTGGTCCCCTTTATACATTGCTCACTGTACCTAGAGTAGTGCAATCTGAAGATTGAACAAATAAAACACGACTTGCACAATGGACAGTATGACATTTTTGTTTAATATCACTTCAGTTTGAAATATACAACGCAACGTTTCAATGGATTACCTCTGCATTGAGGTTGTCAGCCAGACTGTTGATGAACTGACTCTCGATGGGGTTCTGCCTCGTCATCAGAGTCAGGTACATGGACAGCTTCTCGTGGGCGGTGATGATGTAACCCTCACCGAACTTGTCGTACTGAGGGCGCCCCGCACGACCGAAGATCTGGAGGACGTCTAGGATTCCTAGATCCTTGAAGGCTCCCTTGTTGGCGTCATAGAGCTGGGTTCCCTGTGAACAGTTTAAACAAAGATAAGGAACTAATGTAAAAGTGGTTATATTCGGGTGATTAATTTTTCGCTCGGGGCAGCACGAAAAGACACTCGCAAGTTCTTAAATTCACGCTGAGCAAGCGTTCATTTATTTTTCCTTTCCAAGAGGAACATAAATATCATTCGGAAATAATATCGCTAGTGATATTCGTTTGTCTCGCAATGTATGGTCAACTAGGAATCTAAAAGATCCTGACGTTTCGTGTGCCGCTGCAACACTTTGTCAAATGATATAATCTAATGTAGACAATCGGTATTTATGCTCTACCGTGGCTCCCAACACAGAATCTCACATAAGCGAGCACGTTCCCGATAGGTCAAAAACGGGCCGCGTCGATTGGCCGGTACACACGGGTACTCAACCAATCAACGGGACACTGGTTCGGTCCGCCTGCCGAACCAACGTACGATACGTCGCCATGACACTCCCCTACCATCCGGCCCCCCACCGGTTGATTCGAACCCACGGTCGAGCCGAGCCACCTTCTTGCTACAACGCTCATATCTACGTATCAATTTCAGGGCAGGGTGCCCGTATGTTCAATCAATAATAGTAAATATATTATCCATTGCGGATATAGTATCGGAAATAATATCGCTAGTGATATTCGTTTGTCTCGCAATGTATGGTCAACTAGGAATCTAAATCTAAATATCATTCACAAAATCATTTTATATATGGAAGGAAACTGAATCTTTCAAAAATATCTTGCCCGCTCTGATAGTACATCATGCGCACTAGATGTGGATAGGTACTGCATGCGCTACATATTTATATAGTTTTTACACTCAATCACCACACATTATGTACACATACACACCAATGCATGAGGCACCATAATATGCTCCATATTCTTGTAGTGTGCGGTGGGCTTTCGTCATCCAAAATGAAGACCGAAGATGATGTGATTATTGATCAACTGGCAAAATGAGGAAGAAGGAGAAAAATGAAAGGAAAGTTCCGTCTCAAATTACCTTGATGATAACAGCATGGGCCGGGAGGTTGACTCCCCAGGCCAGAGTGGCTGTGCAGCAGAGGACCTTGACGTGGCCGGCAGCGAAGAACCTCTCCACCAGGTTCCTGTCCTGACGGAGCATCCCGGCGTGGTGAATGGAGAAGCCATCGGGGAAGAGCTCCCGCATCTGCTTGTTTCGTGACTTTGACATCTGGAGAGAGAGCGTTTACAATGCTAGAAATTTAAGTTTCATTCTCCACAAGCTTTTTTCAATAAAAATAGCTTTCCCCCTTTTTTTAAATGTGTGGTTGCCAGACATAATCAATAAAAAAATATGTCTCACATTTCTGCACCTCTAGATCAGCATTGCTATCAATTTTCCCATAGGTTTACATGAAATTGTTCTTGTATCAGTCAATCAGGGTTCTCAAGGGTGGAACATTATGCTCTTCCGTGGAACAATACTGAATTATTGTTGAAATCATGTGACTGTGTTTAGTGAATTAATGACTCTTATTTATATACAACATACTTCTTAATTATGACAGGTTGAAATATTGTTTCAAACAGCATTTAATTAGACCTTCTTTCTTCCTGTCATCTTTAACTGTCCCCTTCTTACTTGTTTGTTTAAATATACTATATTTTCTCATGCGCTTTAAGCACCTTATTGGAGGAATATTCACAATATAAATATTTAATATTATTATTATTATTATTATAACATAATGATTCTAGTTACCTGCTTCAGTGCTGAACCGTGCTCAGGCGAGGATGTTGGTTGGAACATGCGGATCTCCCCCTCTCCCTTTGCGGTCTCCTGCAGAAATTGGGCAGTCTTCACTGTTGCATTCCTTGCATGAACAAACACCATGACCTGGAAGGATTCAGGAAAACATGAGTATTTTAAAACAAATTATGAATATTTTTTAACAAATGAGTATTTTAAAATAAATTATCCCAAATCTTCAGAAGGAGGAAATACCTGACAAAAACAAACAATGAAATTTGATAGCGGGCCTGCCTGTTGGACCCTAGCAGAATCCTTATATGACAAGACATGTACACACAAACATACAAACAAACAAACAAACAAATAACAGAGAGACACAAGAGTAAGTGAGGAGTGTATCTGTTGATCCTAGCAGATCCTAGCAAAAAAACAAACCTGATGTCCTCTGTCGACCAGCTCCCTGACTTTCTCGTAGCAAACCACGTCCATGTCCCTTCGCTGCTGCATGATGTTGTTCGTCTTGATCCCGATGAAGGTCTGACCTAGCGGCACGGGTCGGAAGCGACCGTCAAAGAAGAAGAGACCGATGTAGGGGTTGACGTTGAGGAAGCGGGCCACATCCAGGTAGTTTGGGAGGGTGGCGGATAGACCGACAATGCGGATCATGCTCTGAGATGATTCAACCTGCAATTTCACAATTATTTTATTTAAATAATTACTTTTACCTTTAGAGCGCTGAAGAAAATTTGCTTAAGAATTCACATGACTAGTTAGTTTTGGACAAGTTGATACAAATAATTTGTTCTCATTGAGGAAGCGCCACAACCAGGTAGTTTGGGAGGGTGGCGGATAGACCCACAATGCAGATCATGCTCTGGGATAATTCTACCTGCAATGTTTTATTATTTAAACAGTGAATTTACTAATTACATATAATTTGTTTATTCAACTGATTTTGTTGCACTACACGATGCTCTGAAAAGGTATCAGCAATAATTCTTTATTATCATCAGTCCTTCACCACTTAATAACCATGTACATGTATTACTTGTAATGTAGGATCCTTGTGATCTGGAATGTTCTGGTGATGGTGGTGATGCCTGCAAAAGAGATACAACTACTCAACAAGGAAAATAAAAGGTCACAATAAACCCAGTTGAACCCTTACCTGCCGCAGCGTCCTTGCAACCAGGCTTTCGATGACGGCTCCTCTGTCATCGTGCAGGAGATGGACCTCATCAATGATGAGGAGTTTGACCAGCTGGGTGAGTGCGACGTCCCCTGTGCTCTTACGAGTCACAACGTCCCACTTCTCTGGGGTGGTCACCAGCATCTGTGTAATGATGAGTAATAATCTTTGGTTTATAGAGTGCCTAATTTGATTCATTATTATCTAGCAGTCATGGGATACACAAACACAATCCTCATGTGAACTTTTCCTCATCTTCATCCCCCTCCTCTTTATTCTCCTCTTCATAGTCATCACGAACATCCATCATCATCCTCCTCATCATCATCATCATCATCATCATCATCATCATCATCATCATCACCATCATCACCATCATCACCATCATCACCATCATCACCATCATCACCATCATCACCATCATCACCATCATCACCCTCCTCCTTATCATCATCATCATCATCATCATCATCATCATCAACAATCATCATTATCATCCTCACCTGTGTTTTCATGATCTCAGTCTTGGTGAGCTGCATGTCTCCCGTCAGTTCCTTGACAGACAGACCCAGGGGGGCCAAACGACCCCCAAAGTTGCGCACCATCTCTGCTGCCAGGGCCTTCATTGGGGCCACATAGACTATCTTTAAAAGAGAAAGAAGCAAAAAATGCAAACAACTTTATGAAATAAAGCAAACGAGTTCATATAATTAAAGCTAAAGTTTGAGTTTTGAGGACACTTCAGAATTAACGGTTAAGGTTGCACATCATTCCTTCCGCCAGAGCTTTCATTAGTGCCACAAAGTTATTTATTGTAACAATTATATCAGGATTTACAAAGACTATAATTTCAAATAAACCAGATAGCATAGAACCCTTCAGCAAGGCACTTTATCCACATTGCTGCTCCTCGCCCAGGTGCAGAATGAGGATGTGTAAAAAGCATGAGTGCACTATAAAGTAGCACCTGCTGGAATGCTCCCCGGGGAGTGGAGAGAGTGCACAATAAAGTGCGGAAGTGTATCCAATGGCCAAGTTATAAATAATAATATTAGATGCAGGTCCCTCTGGGAGAACAGAGCAAAAGAGCACTGAAGAGGCTAACCTGGATAAATAAGACTACCCCCAAACAAAATCAGTACCATATCCATAAAGGCTAATCAGTATTTTCATAGTAAAGTGGTACTTTTGTGGGAAAGTGATTTTTCAAACACCTACACCTCAAAATAAAATAAAGTTGTTGACAGCTAAATGTATATTATAAAGAAGAGATTATTTTACCAACTGGAATTCCTCAACTGTCCGATAAAATTACCCACTCGCTGTGAATATCTCCAATTACAAGTTACCTACCTTGAACTCATCTTTCTTGATGACCCCTTGGTGGATGTGTTTCTTGACCTCCTGAAGGATGGACAGCATGGCGATGTTGGTCTTGCCTGCACCGGTGGGCGCACAGATCAGCAGGTTCTCATTGGTGTTATAGGCCGTCTCGAACACCACCGACTGGATGCGATTCAAACTCTTCATTCCCTTGAATGCAATTTGCCCAATCTTTCAAGAGAAAAGAACAAGAAAAAGGTTTTCTAAAGGGTCCTTTAGTTTTCTGCAAAGAATAGTTTTGGAGGTTGTACTTGTAATCTAACACCACAGATACAGTAGGTACACAGTCAGCAGGTTCTCATTGGCGTTATAGGCCGTCTCAAACACCACCAACTGGATGCACCATCATCATCATCATCATCATCATCATCATCATCATCATCATCATCATCTTCATCACCACCATCATCACCAATATCCTCCTCCCCCCTCATCATTATCTTTACCACAAACAGCATCACAAACACCATCATCATTGTCCATGTTGTCA
>JBAMJV010005637.1:0-5000 GCA_037951105.1 Echinarachnius parma | reverse complement strand
ATACCCGTGGCCGAACTCCTTCTCGCTATCTCCGGGAGACGAGGTCTGACTGAGGAGGGTCTGGAGGATATCCGGAGGGACACCTTTGAACAGACTCTGGATCTCCCTGTGGACTTTGGCCAGGAGGTCCCTGGGGCATGCGCCCACCTTGGAGTGGATTGCTTGGGTCTCGGTCGGACCGATGGCCTCAACATCGTGAAGCGTACTGGAGAGGATCACTGCTGTGGCCTGCACAGCCTCTGGACTGGCTTCAGTACCAACTGGAAGGACAGACAGAAAATTACAAGCTACATCTTCTTTGTAATGCATCCAGATGGCACTTTTGAAGTTGAATTTTAATAACATCTTAACTGACTATTGTAACTCAAGAAAATTACATGTTCATCATAAGTCACAAATACACATCGTATTGTTCCAAATTCAAACAAATATTCTGTCTGGAGTCCAGCATAAGCTCACCTACACCTTCAACTACAGATGAATAAAGAACACTTTTTGGTAGAGTTGCTGCAGTGTCTCAATTTTATTTAAGTTCAGAAGAACATGTTTCAAGACATATGATATAATTACAAAAGTATGTATTCATGGGTCTGCAGAAGAAGACTGATTGTATAGGACGTACGCATCTTCCGTGGTTCTATTGTCTCCAAACGTATGCGTGTATAGAATTGGCACACTCGCAGAGGTTTGGCGCATACGGAACCATGAGGCCCTGCTGATTCTGTAAGTGTTGGTGATATTGTTTATGAATGACACGACCTTTGCATAGTGTTGGACATCTATTTAACTAGCACTTGCCCTGTTCCCGGGGCAAGTAAAAATGGATGTCAGGCAAGTAAAATTTGGTAAATGGCCTAGTTTGGTTGCCCGATCAGGCAACTAAATTATTGATCAACTATGAGAGAATAAATAATGTAAATTCTTTAGGTCATCAATCTCATCTAGAAGTAAATTTTCTGTTTGGGCAAGTAAAATGTAAAAATCCATGATTTCACTTACCCGAACGGGCCAGTAGAAAAAAAAGTTAGTGTGGAGCCTTGTATTTAATATCAAATAATGATACCAAAACTGTGTTGTTCTTTGCATGGACCCCTTTAAGATTTCATACTTGTCATGCATAGGGCTAGAAGAGGAAGCCAAAGTCATGCAGCAATCCCATGAAATGATAAGTTTATTCTCACCAATTTGTCTTGCAAGCTGCATGAAAGTTCGCAGATGTCCAGTGACCTCGCTCTTACTGGCTGTCGAGTGATGCAGAACGGCTTCCCGCAGCTCTCTCCATGTTAGATCTTGAATTAAAAAAAAAAAAAAAAAACTAGATGGATCTTCGACTGCGCGCAGTTGAAAATGATGCCTCCGCCATTACGCAATTGATTTATGTCAAGCCCAAATCAACATGTACACAGAATTAATTCTGTCAACTCAATTTTGATGGTACTCTGTCTTTTAGATCTTGACGTATCACAATTATGAGCTATAAGTGACCTTGACCTTTGCCCTCATGACCCCAAAGTCTAATGACTACAATTGTTCCCTATTATACATTCAGGTATCAAGTTGGATTGAAATCTGATATTCAGTTCTTGAGATTTCCAATCTCAAGCTACTTTTACATATAATGAGCCCTGTGACCTTTGACCTTTGACCTCATGACCCCAAAAATCTAATCAGTTCATTGGCTCTCCAAGGAACATACATGTACCCCAAGTTTGGTCAGAATCTGTCAATCCCTTCTTGAGATAACGCGATCACGAGCTATTTTTGCATATATAATGAGCTCTGTGACCTTTGACCTTTGACCTCATGACCCCAAAATCTAATCAGATCATCGGCCCCCCCAAGATACATACATGTACCAAGTTTGGTCAGAATCTGTCAATCCCTTCTTGAGATAACGCGATCACGAGCTATTTTTGCATATATAATGAGCTCTGTGACCTTTGACCTTTGACCTCATGACCCCAAAATCTAATCGAATCATTGGCCCCCCAAGATACATACATGTACCAAGTTTGGTCAGAATCTGTCAATCCGTTCTTGAGATAACGCGATCACAAGCTATTTTTGCATATATAATGAGCTCTGTGACCTTTGACCTTTGACCTCATGACCCCAAAATCTAATCAGATCATTGGCCCCCCAAGATACATACATGACCCAAGTTTGGTGAAAATCCGTTAATCGGTTCTTGAGATAACGCGATCACGAGAACGGGATGTACGGACGTACGTACGTACGTACGGACGTACGTACGTACGGACGGACGGACAACCCGAAAACATAATGCCTCCGGCTACTTCGTTGCGGAGGCATAAAAAGGGCTTTCTAATGTCTTGACTTTATTAAATCACATTGTGCTCACGATGTAATGGATGGTGACACTGTTAAACACTAACATTTAATATTATCAGGGTCCAGGTATACCCTTACTTTTTTAGTCCAATTCCATGACTTTCCATGACCTTCCAAGAAAGAATCCCATGACTTGATAACTTCTCACCACAGTGAACAAGGTTAGTTCTATCAGGCCTGTTTTGTAACCAATCGGTTGTATTTCAGTACTGAAGAAATACAAATGAAAATATAAATTCCATGAATTTCCGTGACCAAAGAGATAATTTTACAATTTCCTGGAAAGGCCTGGAAAGCACACAAATGTTTTCCAGGGCCGGTGTGAACCCTGAACATTATCCCACACACTGTGTTCTAACTGTAGCCCACAGTGTGAAACACTGTGTTCACACTGTGTTCTTTCCAGTAGGGTTACCTTGTCCAGTGTTCTGGTGTGGGCCTGGTAGACCCTCTTCTGGGGCAGTGAGATCTCTCCATCTACAGGGACCTCACTGTCAGCCGTCACAGATGAAAACGCCCTCACAGCCTTGGTGAGCCTCGGGAGCGACTTCATCCCTTTTGATTTTACTCTCAGCCACTCAGATTTGGTTGTGTTTAGTTGAATCAGTGCTGCATTCTCACCATTCTGAAAGCCAAAAATTAAATCACAGTATCACTTGTACTATATTTGTTTTAAATATATATTGTAAATGGACAGCAACTTCATTTGTTTCAGTTTTTCCTTTTGACAATGACTCTGGATTTGGTTGTCTAGAATTGTATTCACCATTCTGATGGCAAATGGTACTATGGCAAATGAATGGGAAAACGGTTCAAAGTTTCCATTTTTACATGAACACCTTCAAAGGCTTATAGGCTTTATAGCCCTGAAACATGTTTTCATTGAATCTTTGTACTTTTAGAATTGCAAACAAGTTGGTATACCGTCCACCTTTGCAGAAAAAACTATAGCCAAATATAAAAATTGCCCTGCCCCTGTACAAAAGGTATGCCAGATTTTGCCATCATCATCATCATCATCATCATCATCATCATCATCATCATCATCATCATCATCATCATCATCATCATCATCATCACCATATCATCATCATCATCATCATCATCATCATCTGTACGGAAGAATAGGTTGATGTCCTGTTGGTCTTCCGGTCAGGATTTGCTCTTTCTGGTACAGTGATTTGCCATAGTGAATGGTGAAATTGATAAGAAATACATATGTAGCAAAATAGACCAGAATATAAAAATAAAAATAAATACAATTTATATTGAAAAATAGTATTTAAATAATGAATGACGGCATGAGCCATGCATTGCATGAATGAATCAATGGTGATTTAAATAGCAAATAAATTAATTAATAAACCAGGCCAGGCCACCTTGAAACTCAAGCCGTCAAGGAAGTCTGAAGCTGAACAGCTGAAGGTGGTAGCTGAAGTAAACGTTAGGAAGACACATTTTCATAAATGTTTGGACATTATCAATATCATTGAACATGTTAGGATTATTTCTAGGAATGACAATTGACATGTTCAGTCCAAAAATGTATGAAAATGTCTTCATAACGTGTCTTCTGCTTCTTCTTCTTCCGTATATAGTGCAGACTTCATGTTGAAGATTAACGCACTGGTGTGTGGTGCACACATACAGTCAACGAGTCAACAGTGAACGCAAACAAAATCAAACAAAACAAAACTTGTCAAAACAAAAAACAAAAACAAACATAAACATAAACCATCAAAACAGACAAAAATTTGTTACAATACTGATTGACTGACTAAGTCTACATGCTACATGTATGTATACGCGCTAGATTCGCCAGCCCATGCCCGCCGCGCACTGAAAAGTGAAATTAAAATTAGAATTAGAATCGGGCCAGGACCAAATAGGCAGACAAAAAATTGAACGTGTGGGTCCGAGCAAAACTATTTGTTCTCTCTACAGCTAGGATTAGTCTCTACAGTCGTACTCGCTTTGTAATAAGTTAACGTAAAATTATGAATTATAAATCAGTGACAGTTGTAATATATTTTCATATATAATTTGTATGATTCTAAAACAATCTTACATTAACTTACGTGAACATTTTTTCTGATTCAACTCGACAAAATCCTCTCGGTGATGGATATCAGACACTGAAAGTGCTTCCACAAATAAAGGAAAAGAATTTTACAAGCTTGTAGCTAGCTAGCTGAGCACAACTCCCAGCATGCAAAATTGGGTTTCGATCATCGATTGATGGTTTCGATCAAGGCTAGGGGGGAGGGGGTGGGGGGGGGGGGGGGTGACAGTGAGTGGGAGATGTATCCCCCAATATTTGTGGTGGGGTTGCCTGTATTATTACACCTCCCCCTCCACCCACCCACCCACACACACACACACACACACACACACACACACACACATTATTCAACTAATTACATTTCTTTCAAACCGGGAAAAAAAAAAACAATTTTCTGATGATCGAGGGGTATTTTTCAAGGAGGGGGGTGCATAATTTACAAAACGGTTGAGTCGTGTGAGGGGGGGGGGGGGGGAGTCTGTACAAGACTGATCGTTTTCTGAGACCACTGGATTATAGATGGCCGAGACCGATAAAAAGTGTTATTTATTTTTGGGGTGAGGGGGGAGTGTTTCGTACGCACCCA